>JAQNDB010001860.1:0-43411 GCA_029204045.2 Tillandsia leiboldiana
AAGAAAGTGGCTAAGCAAAACAAGAGTTTGAGAGGGAGATTGCATGATCTCGAAGAAGAAGCAAAAAAGAGGCAACTTCTCTCTCGAACGCTTGAAGTGGAAAGGGAAATTTGATAAAAGCAAATGTTTCCCTTCAAGAGTCAATGAGCAGCTCGAGAAGGAACTATATGATATGGTGAACCAAGCAAACTACTTCTTGAAGCTCTATGGCGAGGGCCGACAGGGAAAGACGGGAAATGACAAGACCATTCTCCAACTCAAGGATGACTTACAGCATTCTCTTAGGAAGGAGTAAGTTGGATAAAACTCCTTGGTCTTGGTCAAACAAATCGGTTCGGCCTCGGGTACACTCAAACTGGAAACAGTCCAAGTTCGAGTGGGACAGTCTTTGTGCCTCAGTCGGTATCTCCTCCTCCGACATCGGAATTCAAGACAAACAACGACAACAAACCTACCTCATCCTCTTCGGAATCGTCAAGCTCAAAGGTATGTTTTCGTTGTAATTTTGCAGGGCACATCGAAAGAAATTGCGAGATGGAGCTCAAAGAACAAATCAACCACATCTTGCAATTGCTACCAATAAGCTCACTTCCCGGAATTCAAGGAAGGATTTTTCAAAAGGAAAGAACATTGGTAGCACCTCAAACAAGACGATGACAAAAGAAAAAGATCAATCATACAAGACGTCGTCTTCAAGGAGAATCTCTCAACCTTTACCAACATACTCCAAAACTCAAAAGGTTTGGGTATGCAAAGGTGAAACCCCTTTGTCCTTAATCGTTCTACGATTAAATCTTGTATAGTGTGGTAGACTATTTTCTTTTCTTCTTTTTCTTTGGCCCACCGTCAACATCTTGGGAGGTAAATGTACATTTTTTTTATTGGTTGATGATTTCTCTCGGTTTTCTTGGGTAGCATTTTTGAGAGAGAAAGCTGATACGTTTGACTCTTTTCATGAGATTTGCCATCGTATTATGATTGAAAAGAATGAAAAGATCATTCGTGTTAGAAGTGATAGGGGTGGAGAATTCATAAATTCAAAATTCATTGACTTTTGTACTTCAAATGGCATTAAACATGAATTCTCGGCACCCTATACACCTCAGCAGAATGGTTGTGTTGAGCGCAAAAACAGGGTGTTCAAGAGATGGCGCGTGTGATGCTTCATAGCCGGAAATTACCGCTACATTTTTGTGGCTGAAGCTGTGAACACCGCTGTCTATGTCATTAACAGAGTGTATTTGCGCCCAGGAACCTTGAATACACCATATGAGCTGTGGTTTAGTAGAAAACCGGATATCAAGTACTTTCGTATCTTCGGGAGTCGATGTTACATCTTACGTGACCCGTGAAAATCTTGGAAAGTTCGACTCTCGAAGTGAAGAAGGGATCTTTTTGGGTTATTCTACGGAATAGCAGAGCATATCGAGTATTTAACATTGAATCTAAGACGAATCGTAGAATCTATAAATGTTAAAGTAGATGAAGCTTCTCATTTTGAATCTGAAAAATCTACCCTCGATATCTCTCTAGATGATGATTCTCCTGCTAGTGCATCTTATCATAATAATACTTCCAATATTAATGATGCATCTAATGGTTCTTCTAGTTTATCTGATGTGCAGGAATCATCTCGTGTACCTCCGAGTACTCCGTTTCAACAAACGCTACGAATCTCCAAGGATCATCCAGATCGAACATCATTGGAGATCCACAAGAAGGAGTTAGAACTCGAAGGCAGTTGGTTTGCGGATTTGCTTGCTACGTATCTTTAATCGAACCAAAGACAATAGATGAAGCTCTTCAGGATGACTACTGGATTTAAAGCAATGCAGGAAGAGCTCCATCAATTTGAGCGAAACAAAGTCTGAGAATTAACGAAGCCTCCAAAGCAACATAATGTGATAGGTACCAAATGGATCTTCAAGAACAAGAAAGATGAAGATGGTACTATCATCAGGAACAAGGCACGACTAGTTGCTCAAGGCTACTCTCAAGTAGAAGGTGTAGACTTTGACGAAACTTTCGCCCTGTAGCTAGACTCGAGTCCATTCGTATATTGTTTGCTATTGATTGTCATTTTAAAATCAAATTATTTCAAATGGACGTCAAGAGCGCATTTCTAAATGGGGTTTTTAAATGAGGAAGTTTAGTAGCTCAACCTAAAGGTTTTGTAGATCATAAACAACCTAACCATGTTTTTCGTTTGAAAAAGGCTCTTACGGTCTGAAACAAGCACCGCGAGCATGGTACGAAAGGTTAACAAAGCACCTTTTGGAGAAGGGCTATACTCGAGGGGGAGCTGACAGGACTCTCTTTGTGAAGCATTATCAAAATAATTTCATTGTAGCACAAATCTATGTCGATGACATTGTATTTGGTGCAACAAAAGATAATGATGCTTCTAAATTCGCGGAGACCATGGAAAGCGAATTTGAGATGTCCATGATGGGCGAACTGTCTTATTTTCTTGGATTGCAAATTAAACAAAATGATGAAGGTTCACTTGAGTCAATCCAAGTATGCAATGGAGTTGGTCAAAAAGTTTGATCTAGAAAATTGTAAAGATTTTCCAACTCCAATGGGAACTAGCCACAAGGACTTGGAAGTGAATCACATAGTGAGAATGTAGACGAGAAACTGTATAGAAGTATGATTGGAAGTCTACTTTACCTCACGGCTAGTCGCCGGATATATCCTTAGTGTTGGGATTTGCGCGAGATATCAATCAGCACCAAAGGAGGTTCACCTGAAAGCGGTGAAACGGATCATCCGGTATATCAAAGGATCAATTAATTTCGGAATTTGGTATCCTATGGGAACAAGTTTGGATATTGTTGGATACTCAGATGCCGATTGGGGCAGGATCAGTGGATGATCGGAAAAGCACGAGTGGTGCATGCTTCTATCTTGGCCATTGCCTTGTTGCATGGCACAGTAAAAAGCAGAATTGCATAGCACTCTCGACTGCCGAAGCGGAATACATTTTCAGCTGGAAGTTGCTCAACTCAACTCATTTGGATGAAAAGCGTATTGAGTGACTTCCGCATTTCAGCATCTTCGGTAACAATTCTTTGTGACACACAAGTGCAATTAACCTTTCTAAAAACCCTGTGTTGCACTCTAGAACAAACATATTGAACTTAGATATCATTTTCTTAGAGAGCTAGTTGAATCAAATACTCTTCAACTTTCATATATTTCAACTGAGGATCATTAGCTGACATTTTAACAAAACCTTTGGATCAAAAACGTTTTATTCATTTACGAAAAGCAATTAGGATGCTTTCCTTGAAATAATCTTCTTTTTGAAATCTTTGCTTAGGATAGGTTTTGTATTTGTTTTTGTTTTGTTCTTTATCTATGTTTGTACATAGGACATTAATTGAGCATAGATCATAATGACTTTAATTGCATCTTTCGCACATTTAGAAATTTATTATGCTTTTGCCATCATAATATTTCACTGTTGCAATGATCATTTATGTTAATTAAATCATCTTCTAAAGTGATCAAAGTCAATTTCTCTCTCTCTATGATCTCTTGGTATAGTCATTATCTTATTTGACTGTTTAGTCGAGTATGAAATCGAGATCAATATTTGGTTGAATACTTTATATCTTAAATAATTGATAGCAATTGAGGGGGAGTCAAAGATAATGTAAAATGCTCAAAAGATGTGGAAAGAGTTACATCCCAATGAGGAGTGTGAAAACTACCCACCACATGGAGGAAAGAGCTACCACCTCGGTCGTCCGAGTATTGTGTGCAGCTACCACATGTATACCAAGCATGGGTTGTTCAAATTTTTGATTAAGTAAAATGCATGTTGAAATACTTGACTCTGTCAAATTTCAAGGTTGGTATAAGGTGGGATTTTAAAGAAAGATGCTCAAAGAGCCACTCTCTTCAACAGATTGTCTAGAAATATTATCTACCATATTTGGGATTTCAAACATCTATTGATCTTTGTATTTCATTTTCTTTACCGACTGATTATTTGATAAAGGCATTACTCATAAGATCAAGTTAGATGTAATTGAAGGTGTTCAACTTTAAGGGATTTAATTCTTGTAAATTTTCGTTTCATTTTTGGATATTACTGATAGATTTGGCATAATCTAATTCTTGTTGTGTGAAACGATGATTTTTGTTTAAAGTTGATACACATTTGTGCTTACAATCTTTTTCTGGTTTTTTCTTGAATTTCTCTGAAATTTTCTAAAGAAAAAGTTGGGGCCGATCCGGATCGGGCTAGATGATCCGGATCCCGAACGCAGGAATTCTTCTGCGGGCTGACGATCCGGATTGTATCTGCCGATCCGGATCCCGAACGCAGTTTCTCACTGCGGGTAGCCGATCCGGATCGCAGTTATGAACTGATCCGGATCGCGGCTAGGTATTATAAGGAACGAAAGGGGTTTTTGATTTCTTTACTCCAATCTTTTTGTTCCGAAGTTTCCAGAGCCTCTCTCTCTAGATTTCATCCTTCCTGGAAGCTTTCAAACTCAGGTTCTTCAACTCCAAGTAAGTTTTATTGATCAAAATCTCGGTTTTTCACCGTTTTTTCTCTTTTCCTCCTCAAACGTACGAAATTCTTGGATTGATTTTGTTTGTGGATGGTTTTTGATCAAATTTCTTTTGAAATAAGAACTCTGGGTTGTTTAGTTTTGATTATATGCTAGGTTTTCTCCTGATTAACGGATTTTTAGGCTTCGATTTCTAAAATTTCGGTTTTAGGGCATATAATAAGGATTTTCGAAATTCATGCAATTGATCTATTTTTAAAAGTCCTTTTGCAAAACTAATTTGATTCTTAGTCTCACTACATGATTATGATTGTTTGGGTACAATTTTTTCAATTTTTGAAAACTAAGAATTTTTGTGTTCTTGAGTTGGTTTTCACAGGACACCTTCTTAACTCAAGCACTTTGATCAATGGCACTTAATTCAATGAGTTTCTCTTGGTTAATCCTTCTCCTGGTTTCAATGATGCACACAAGTACATCTGTTAAAAGGGAACCAGATGATTCAACTCAAAACAAGACGAAAAAACGCAGAGGAAGACAGCTCAGACTATGATGATGAAGAATGGGACGAATTTTTCAAAGATGTTCAACGGAAGATTGATGAGGAAAACAGGAAATTTACCAAAGGAAAAAGATTAATGAAATCTACCTCAACAACCAAACAATATACGAGACGGAAGACTGTCCAATGGAGTGAAAATCAGCCTAGTAGGCCTCTCACCAGAGCTCGCTCACTCTCTGGAATTCTACAAACTGAATCTCCATGGGTTACGGGACCGGATGCCCCATCTGCATCTACACAGCATCCATCACACACGAAGAGACAGGCTACAGACGCTGATGTGTTGAAATCGCTTCGACAGGAACAACAAAGACTGTCTGCTGAACAAGAAAGAATGTCGAAGGAACTTCAGCAACTTTCCTCTAAACAGAAGAAGATCAAGAAGAAGTGCTCAACTATTTCGACAATGCTTAAAGGGATTTTGAGCAAGCTCAGTTGTACCAGCTCCGACTCCTCCGACTGAACTGCACCTTCCTTTTTCTTTTTGTGCAGGATTTTGATTTTAGGATTTAGTCTTATACTTACTTTTAGCTTAGTTCTCAGGTTTTACGTTTTATTGGAACTTTTTCACTCTCCTAACATTTCGTAGTCTTAACTACATTTTGGCTTTGTTTTGTGACAAAAAGGGGGAGAGAGTTGTTGAGAACTTTGAACAATGATGATGATGTGAATGAACATCAAGGTAAGGGAACTTGAACAATTGATTGTGAAAATCTTGATGATGAAGATTTTGTATACATCAAGGTAAGTATGATCTCAACTTCAACTTTTGGTTTTTATCTTGTGATTTGTTGCATGTCTCGACTAACTATTTGCTAACTATTTGGGCATGTAATATAACTAACAAGTTGATGTTCACTAACAAGTTTGTGACACTTGGTTTTTGATTGCATAGAAGATATGTTGGTTCTTAACTCTGATCAATTACATATCTATATATATTAGTTTGTCACAAACATGTTCATGACATTTGGTATTTACGTGCAAAGAAGATATGTTGGTGTTTTTTTAACTATGATCAGTTTACATATCTGAATATAAATGTCATGGTAAGTATAAATGAGTTTAAACTTCATCTCTGTTTGTGGTTTTTGAATAATACAAAATTCTTGAGGTATCTAACGATTTCTTTTGTCAAGAATGATTTCTTTTTGCAGAGAGTACAGATGTCTAAGTCTAGAGTCTGTTTTAGGAGTTTAACTCATGTATTGTATTTTGGATCTCCATTGTAAATTTTTGTTGTATGGTGATAGCAACAAAAATATCTTTTTGAATTTTCTTTAGTGGATCTGTGTTTTGTCACGAAACCGCCAAAGGGGGAGATTGTTACGGAATTTGAGTTGGCGTAGTTTCGTGAAAGTTTCAAGTCCTGAAGATTGAAGGTGAAGAAAGTTGAATCTTTTAACTCAATCTCAAGAAAGAAGAATTCAAAAGGATCAGGTATGTTTAACTAAAGAATTTGTGTGATCCGAATACTTCTTGTAGTGTAGAAACACTTGGAAGAATCTTTCATTGCATAAAATCAAAAACTGGACTTGGGACATGTTCAGGATCCGGATCAGGCTGTTCGATCCGGATCCCGAAGGTGGTTCGTTCATACATCATCGCAATCCGGATCGTAGTCTCTTGATCCGGATCCCGAACGTTGAGTTTACCATCTACCTTGAACGATCCGGATCTTGCTTCGCAATCCGGATCCCGAACGTTGATGTTTGGTGAACTGTATGAACGATCCGGATCGTAGTTACATGATCCGGATCCCGAACCTTCGTTTTTCTGGAATTGGCTGTTTCGTTATGACGATCCGGATCTCAGTTATCACGATCCGGATCGCCGTCCGTAAAATTCCAGAAATGGCAGGTTTTTGATTCTTATCTCCTTCCTAGGGTTTCTAACCTATAAATAGACCCTATGTCTTTCTTTTTAGGGTCAATCCACATAGCCGTCATTTTCATATATCATCATATACGGCTATAGATCCACATATAGAGAAGAAAGGAAATCATTAGAGAATACTCTATGTTTCTTCATCTATATTGATTAGTTTGATTCTAGGTTTTCATACTCACATCCTGAGTTGAATCAAACTAATGAATACTTAGATGGTATTTCCGATCTATCTTTGATCTAAGTATTCGGCGGATCATCACCACCCAAAAACAACGATTACCCCAAAATCGGCGCGTGGATTCGCGTGTCCTTGTGGATTCAAGGTTCATTCGCTCTCGTGGATTCGGAGCGAGGCACGTTCGTGGATTCGAAGGGTGCTATTGGGTGAAGACCGTGGATTCGGTCGGACGTCGTGGATTCGACGTTGGACGCCGTGGATTCGGCGTTGGGCGCAGATCGTGGATTCGAGAAGCGTCTGGAGCGAGCGGAGAAGATCCTCTAGGAGTGTATGGAAAAGGTTGAGTCGTAAGTGTGTACGGTAAATCACCTTGTACGTGTTTTAATTCTAGTGGATTTCTGCCGTGTTATCGGTCCCGTGGTTTTTTACTCCGGTGATGGAGTTTTCCACGTAAAAATCTTGCGAGTTACTTTCATTTCCGCATTGGGTTTTTATCGCAACGATTTTTGAGTGTTTATACGTTTACACCTATTCACCCCCCTCTAGGTGTTTCTTCCCCTATTTAGATCCGTATTATATACGACCCAACACACCCCCCACAGGTTCAGGTATGGATGCAGCGATCGCGACGGTTCAGAGGCAGACGGCGAGGTATACGACAGGGGCAAGGGCCCAGCAGCATAGCGACCTAGAGGGTCTAGCAGAGGTATCCCTTTTTATATATTTCTTGAGTGAACTTTGTATAGTGAGGAATTTATGTAAAGGAATTGTAATAATTTTATTAGCAAGTTCAGAAATGTAAAGTGTAATAAATTTAAGTTATGGTTCACTCTTGTATGCTTTCATTATCGCTTAAACTGTTTGTTTATAAAATGAAAGTTCAAATTTATAGTGATTTTTAGTACTCTGATATTGAGCTTCCGCATATACTTGTTGTATGATTATGGATATTACCGTTCCTTTCGGGTAGTGAAAGGTCATACCCGATTGGCGGGTCTGTTGGCGTGCCCGAACCGTACAAATTGGCAGACTCGGGGCGTGACACCTAATAGGGAATGACATTCCTATGCTAACATCGGTGAAGTTGTGGTTATCCAAAGAGTTTTCTATGAAAGACCTTGGAGAAGCATCTTATATCCTAGGGATAAAGGTCTATAGGGATAGACCTAAGAAGTTGCTTGGTTTATCGCAAGCTATGTACATAGATGAAGTGTTAAAAAGGTTCAGCATGGAGAATTCCAAAAGGGGTATGGTACCTCTAAGACATGGAATTCACCTCTCTAAGAACATGTCTCCTAAGACACCTGAAGAGAGAAGCCGCATGAGCAGGATCCCTTATGCTTCCGCAATAGGGAGTTTAATGTATGCAATGCTATGTACTCGACCTGATATAGCATAGGCTGTGAGCGTCACTAGTCGATATCAGTCGAACCCAGGCGAAGAGCATTGGGTAGCGGTAAAGAATATCCTTAAGTACTTGAGAAGAACAAAGGATATGTTCTTGGTTCTTGGAGGTGGAGAACTCAAAGTTAATGGCTATACAGATTCAGACTTTATGTCTGATATAGACGATAGAAAGTCTACGTCTGGGTATCTATTTATTTGCAATGGTGGGTCAATAGTTTGGAAGAGTTCTAAACAAGAGATGATTGCTGATTCTACTATGGAGGCGGAGTACATCGCTGCATCTGAAGCTGCCAAGGAAGCTGTTTGGATCAAGAAATTTATCACTGAGCTTGGGGTGGTTCCCTCTAGTAGGGATCCCCTGCCACTATTTTGTGATAACAATGGGGCCATAGCATTAGCTAAGGAGCTGAGATCTCATCAGAAATCCAAACATATCGAGCGGCGGTATCACAAGATCAGAGAGTACATCAAAGATAAACATATTGAAGTGCAGAAGGTTGCCTTCGCAGATAACGTGGCGGACCCGCTAACTAAGGCTTTGACTCAGCAAAAACTAGAGACTCATCTTGAGAAGATGGGCATTAGATATATGACTGATTGGCTTTAGTGCAAGTGGGAGATTGTTAGTTGTATGCCCCAAAAGCCTATCAGGCTGACGCATTTTATTATATGGGACATATTTGTACTTGATCTTTATTATTATTTGGGCATCTTATGCCATTCATGTTTAATGTGTCCATGAATCGTCCTTTGAATTAATGAGATGATAATATATGTGACGCCCCACTTCCCAGGTGGTCACCCATCCTAGAACTACTCTAGCTCTAGCACGCTTAACTCTCATGTTCCTCTTGGATCTTGCTACCATCCAAAATGCTATAGCCGGGTTAGAGATTTAGTCCTATTATATCATTTATATATAGGACTAATCCAAATTCCGGGGGTGTCACATTCTTCCCCCCTTTAAGCCCTGACGTCCACGTCAGGCTCAAGCACACTCACAAGCACCAGGCAATGTGAGACTCGTCTCGCTAGCCTTAGCCGACCTTGTGAGGAGCTGCACTCCACTCACAACGGTCATTAGCCGGGGAGCCTCGCTCTACCCGCTATATAACCCTGGCTCAGCCGAGACTCATCTCACATTTCCGGCTGGTGAATGTCTCTGATACCAACTGTGACGCCCCACTTCCCAGGGGGTCACCCATCCTAGAACTACTCTAGCTCTAGCACGCTTAACTCTCATGTTCCTCTTGGATCTTGCTACCATCCAAAATGCTATAGCCGGGTTAGAGATTTAGTCCTATTATATCATTTATATATAGGACTAATCCAAATTTCGGGGGTGTCACAATGTATATTCTTAATAGTTAAGAATTTGAGATACATATTATTGGTGATTAAGTCATAAATGCTCTCAATCGGAGGATCATCATGGGGACGATGATTGATCCGGTAAGATTGATGTATGTGCCGCTCTCTTTTAGGATGACGAGTCTCAAGTCATCAGTGTGTGGACACTGGAGCGAACGTGCAGGTGGTTGTTAGAGAACAAGGGCACTGAGCGTGACCAATTACGAATAGTTACATGGATGTCTACTCATTCGTCAGTAACTGATTCGATGTTGCAGTAGTACAACTGATCCTTAGACCTGCGACACCACGACCATTCAATATGAGGCTACTGTAGTTTGATTATGCAATAAACTCTGATCCGAGTCACGGGTCTTAGTAGTATATGTTGGCTGCAGTCGGTTCATATTAGGAATGGGTGTTTGTTTACAGGGGATCTATCGCTCTCGGTAGAGAGATAATTAGTCATATGCTATTTGTAAGGTAAAGGTCAGAAATCCTCGGCCGGGGTAATATAGTTCATGGAAAGCTGTTTCCAAGAGTAACCATATGAGCTTCTGCCCTATCAATTGTCATATAACGGGTGATGGGGTTTGACGAGTATTCCATGACCTCCACTCAGTTGGGACTATGCGATAGAAGGATTGTATTGTACGGTAACTGCACCTTGAGATTCAGTCCAATATTCACTTCTGACTGGATTGCCACTATATGCTGCTAGGCGTCACTGGTGGATTGTGGGAACCAATAAGAATAATTATAGGTGAATAATTATTATACGATGGAAGAATCAAAAGTGTTTGATCCATCAAAAAGAGTTTCGATGATGATGTCGATGGGGATCGCATCATATCTCACTACCAGACAGAATTGAACCTATTAGGTCACACACATAAGGAATCGCGCATGATCGATATTAAGGAGATGATAAAGAAGTTTATAGAATGGATTAATTATAATCACAAAACTAAAGTTTACTAATTTATTAGTAAAAGGACTAATTTGCAATTATTGTAATTTAGAGGTATTTAAGTGCAAAAGTTGCATGGTGTATTTACTAATCGTTAGTAAATATTTTGAGGACTTATGTGTAAATGTTACACACGAATCGAATTAGGATATGGATTCGATTCATATTGAAACTAACTTAAGGATAATGGATAATCCAATCGGATTAGGATTCAATTAGGATTAGAATTAGGGTTAGGGTTTTCTCGATATAAATATGTGTCATATGTGACATATTTTGAACGAGAGAATAAAAGGAGAAAAAGAAAACCCTAGCCGCCTATCCTCTTCCTCAAGTCCTCCACAATTAATTCATCGTTCTCGATCTTCGGTAGATTGCTAGCACAACTAGAAGATTGATTCATCCTCCTTACATCGACGCGAGAGTTAATTCGTGATTGGATCGCGAATCAAGGCGATCGATTATTTCGATCAAGGGCGTGATTCCGTGTGGACACAAGTAGAGGCCGGGTGCGTGCGCGGCTATCAAGGACGAACAATTTTCACCAACGATCGTCGGCTTCGCGGTGATCTCGACCCGCGCAAGGTAAAAATTAAATCCTAATTGATAAGATCAATTAGATTACCTTTTTACGATCTAAAACAATACATGAGGTGATCTTGTTTTAAGAAAAATTTTAATTGCGTTTCTTTCTTCCGCTGCGCATATACGTATTTTTCTTACACCGTATGCCACATGGCAGGCGTGGGGGCGCGGTGCAGCGAGCCCGACCCACACAGTTGGCGCGGGCAGGCCGGGCAGGCGCGGGCAGCCTCGGGCGCGGGCGGATAAGGCGCCGCCACGCGTCGCGCGCCCATTCGCGGGCGCGATTGCCCTGTCGGGGCGCGACGCATGGCGGGCATCCAGCGGCTGGCGCGGCCGCTGGATGGCTGCCGCGTGGCGGCCCACGTTGCGGCCGCAGGCCGGCCCCACACTGTAGCAGCAGGGGGGAGATTTCTGCAGCAACTCTTCTTCTTGGTATTTAAATGGAGTTTCATCCTCCATTTTAGATCTTTTGGAGGGTCTTTCTCAGTGGGGATTTTTACCAGAGCTTCATCAGCAAGTCTTCTACAAAATTAGATTTTTTGGGGTTTTTTGGAGGCCATTTGGATCATCTTCTCCACCTACATTTGAGGACATCACCATTGCTGCTTCACAGCCCTCTCCGTCGCGTTTCAGTGCGAAAATTCCCCAGGACTCATTTCTTGGAATTTTTAGCTCATTTTTGGTTCTACATTTTCACAAGAGGCAAGGATACAATTTTTGTATTCAACTCTTCCCTCTGATCTTATGATTTTACAGTGTTTTAAGGCCATCTTTGGAACCATTTGTTTCAGCCTGGAATTTTGGGCAGTCTGTGGTATTTTGGCTTTTCTGAATTGTAGGAGTGGAATATTTGGACGATATTTGCGGGAAACTTTCCAGGACTCGAAGATCTACAATATTGGTATGTATCATTTTCCCAGATCGGAGTTTTTATTAGGGTTTATGCATGATCTTTAGAGCATCTTGCTGCATTCGTGTACAGATGGAACTTGGTGGATAGTTCAAAGTGTTTATGGGTTTTCTCCTCCATCGGGGCATGAAATTTGGAGTTCTTTAGCTCAATTTGTATCTACTCTCGACAAGGAATCCAATGGTACCTCTCTTGCAGGATTTGAAGCACGTTTGGTTAGGTAACTTTAATAATCTTTCCAAGTGATGTTATAAGGTTTACTGCAGTCCCTGTTTTAGTTTTGACTTGAGCAATGCACCTTGGAATGCAGATAACTTTGTGAATATAAGGTATTTTTCAGAAATTCAAGTTGGAACTTCTTCTTAACTTCAAGGTGAGCAAATTCGCTTTTATGATATGTGGATAAATCCCTTTGGAAAAGCCCCTAATTAAGCTTGGAATTGCTAGCAAGTTTATGTTAGCAGTTTTGGACAGCATTGTGACTTTTGTTGTTTTTGAATGTTGAGAGAGATTAATGGCGGATTTTGAGGACTTGAAGATGTTTGTATGGAGC
This sequence comes from Tillandsia leiboldiana, assembly GCA_029204045.2. Taxonomy (NCBI): domain Eukaryota; kingdom Viridiplantae; phylum Streptophyta; class Magnoliopsida; order Poales; family Bromeliaceae; genus Tillandsia; species Tillandsia leiboldiana. The sequence goes on from JAQNDB010001860.1 coordinate 12,935, forward strand.
TGGAGATCTTTTTTTTATTGCTAGGAACTTCATCTTGAGGTATATGGGGCTGCACTTACATCTTCTTTAACTTAATTTCAATTGCGGAAATTCTAGAATTTAATTGCGCAGCGTGCATTGTTTCAGTGATTGCGCCCAATCCGTGAGGTGGATTTGGATGATTTTCACGGCATCGGACCCCTGGGAGGATAAGGATTACTCATGCCAAAATTCAGCCAGATCGGGCATCGGATCGTCAAGTTTCAGGTGGGTGGTTGTGCTTTGCCGAAAACAACGATTTACCCACTCGGGCTATTGGTTTCCTTCATGGCATAGTTGATTATTGTTCTCTTCTCCTTGGTATAATATGCTTGGATATCCATGTTTAGATTAAGTTAATTGATCCTCAGTCTATACATGAGTGAATGAATAGTTTGATTGATGTTACATTATCTCATATGAAGCGATTATAAGCGATCATCCTTAAATTTATGGCTATGTGAGAGTATTTGGGAAAATTAATCTTTAGCGTACCCTTTGTGATGAATGGTTAACTTGATTCATGTGAGAATGATTTCGGTTGATGTATGTGAAAGATTGGCTATTGTGTGAAGAGGACTTGCTTAATTTATGCGTGTACAGTACCGGGTTTTCGGATGGCGCGCCGACCGCACATGATGTTGTGCAGCAGAGGGTTTGCCTCGAGCATGTTGCATTTGAGTTCACAGTAGATGCGGGGTTGATTCGGATCAACGCTGAAGCTCCAGCTCGATTCGGGGTTTTTCCGGGCCTTGTATGCCGATTGAGGATTGGATTTGCGAATTACCGACTTCACAGTGGAGTACAGAAAATTCGGGAACACTTGGAACAGGTATATTATCCGATTACAGCGGAGTTCGGGAGGTTCCGAACTGACGCGGAGGATCCGGAGGCAAAAATGAGTCGGAACTGACAGTTTTGGAGCCGGTTTTTTATTTGAGCACCCCGACTCAACGGATGAGCTTTTTGAAGAGAAAAAGCTGTGAGCGCGTGTACTTTCGATTTACAGCGGAGTTCGGGAGGTTCCGGACAGCGGCGGAGAGCCCGAAGGCAAAAAGTGAGTTTGAGTTGGGCTTTTTGGAATATTTTATTATTTTAATTGATTTGATTTGCTAATTAAAGGGGTCTTCTTGCTTGGTGACAGAGGAGTGGGTTGGGGGAGTGGATTAGAGGTAAGTGGTATTTTTACTTTTTTTAATTTAATCCTCTTGCTTAGCTAATTAAGCTTTAATTAAGTTTAAAGCTTAATTAAGCTTTAGCTGAAGCTTTTTAAGGACGTGACCCTTTCAACTTGCCTCGTCACCTCCAAGCCACCCACCTCCCTCTATAGCAGAGAAGAAAGGAAAAGAAAGAAAGAAGAAAAGAGAGGAAAAGGAAGAAAAAGAAGAGGAAGAAGAGGGTTTTTGAGGAGAGCTTGGTTGAAGACTCGCCGTTGGTGGCCGAGAGGAGCTCGTGGGCGTGCGTCGTGCGACGACGAGGAGGTAATTTTTTAATTGATTTTTGAAAATTTAAAAGAATTTAAATTTTATTAATTTATTTTAAATTTTATCGCGCCGTGGGAGTCGCGCGCGCGCGCAATGGCGCACGCGCGCAATGGCGCACGCGCGGCCGGCGCGGATGCTGCGCGGGCGCGCAATGGCGCTGCGCGCAACAGCCGCCAGGGTGCTGCAGGGTTGCAGCACCCTACTGCTGGGGCGGCGCAGCAGGGCCGCGCGCAAACGCGCGCGGCAGTGCGCGCGCAGCAGGAGGCTGCGCGCCGCACTGCTTGGCCGCGCGCGAGCGCGCGCGGCATGGCGCGCGCGCAGCGCTGCCCCGCGCGCGGGCTGCGCACACCGCAGGGTGCGCGCAGCGGCCGCGCGCGCAGCGCTGCGGGCCGCGCGGGCCTCGTGGAACCCTGCGGGCCGCGCGCAGCCCCGCGGGCCCGTGCGGGCCGCGCGGACGCGCGCTGCTGTGCGCAGCGCTGCGGGCCGCGCGCAGCAGTGCGCGCACCGCAGCGGCTGCAAGCAGCGGCCGCGCGCAGCGCCGCTGGGCGCCGCGCGGCAGCCCCTGCGCTGCGCGGCCGGGCTTCGCGCCGTGCGGCCGGCCTCCTAGGCCGCGCGACTACATTTTTCGTCGTTCGGCGTGCCCCGGGTCAGCGGCGACGCTCCGTTTTCGCTTGCCGGCGCCGTTTTTCGCCGGCGGAGGCCGCTTTTCGCCGCCGCGCGCTGTTTTCGCCGTCGGCCGCTGTTTTTCGCCGACGGAGGTTGTTTTGCGACGCATGCTGTTTTCGCGAGCAGATATTTAGTGCAGTTTGCGAGCGGTTTCGCGCAGGTTTTTCGCGCAGGTTTTCGCGCAGGTTTTCGCCGTTTTTCGCGAGCAGTTTGCGAGTGGTTTCGCGCAGGTTTTCGCGCAGGTTTTCGCCGTTTTTCGCGAGCTATTTGCGAGCGGTTTCGCGCAGGTTTTCGCCATTTTTCACGAGCAATTTGCGAGCGGTTTCGCGCAGGTTTTCGCGCAGGTTTTCGCCGTTTTTCGCGAGCAGTTTGCGAGCAGTTTCGCGCAGGTTTTTCGCGCAGGTTTTCGCGCAGGTTTTCGCCGTTTTTCGCGAGCAGTTTGCGAGCGGTTTCGCGTAGGTTTTCGCGCAGGTTTTCGCCGTTCTTCACGAGCAGTTTGCGAGCGGTTTCGCGCAGGTTTTCGCGAGCAGTTTGCGAGCGGTTTCGCGCAGGTTTTTCGCGCAGGTTTTCACGCAGGTTTTCGCCGTTTTTCGCGAGAGTTTGCAAGCGGTTTCGCGCAGGTTTTCGCCATTTTTCGCGAGTAGTTTGCGAGCGGTTTCGCACAGGTTTTCACCGTTTTTCACGAGCAATTTGCGAGCGGCTTCGCGCAGGTTTTCGCCGTTTTTCGCGAGCAGTTTGCGAGCGGTTTCGCGCAGGTTTTCGCCGTTTTTCGCGAGCAGTTTTGCGAGCGGTTTTCGAGCAGTTTTTCGCAAGCGGTGCCACGAGCAGTTTTCGTAGGTTTTTCGCAAGCTGTTTTCGCAAGCTATTTTTGAGCAGTTTTCCGCCGACGGAGGCTGTTTTTCGCCGCCGGATGCTCAGTTTTCGACCGTTTGACTGATTTTGCGATTTCTTCTTTCCTGGCGGTTGCAGTGCTATTTTTAGCATCCGTCGAGGCTGGTTGTGAGTTTCTCTGCCGCGTTGAGCCGCGGGCTGGCTTCGGGACATCCGCGGAGCGCGCGGTCTTGTGGTTGGTCACGGCGTGCTCCCTTTTTGCGTGCGGATTCCGGCACCGTACTTCTTTTTGCGTGCGGACCCCGTGGAGGTAAAGGTAATCCCGCTGAGCCCAATTACAAGTGTCGACAAGCAATTGGTGGCGAGCAGAGGTGGGTTGGTTTTCTCTCCAAGTCTACGGACTTCCTTCTAATTCTATTATGATAGAATTTGCATGCTAGTTTAAGTGTTTTCTTGGAACTTAACTAGCACCCCCGTCATATGAGCATGTGTTTAACCATACCAATAGAGAACCTTAATCTGGGCTAGGTTCTTTTATGCTTTAGACATCCCACACATTTGCATATCCTTCTGGACATAGAGTTCCTCGCCCAGGTAGTGGGCCGAGTGGTCAGGGTGTTGTGGGATGGGTGTTGCACTCGGGCCGGGGGCTGAGTGGGGTCTGGTGGCTGGGTTAGGCCAGTGTTGGTGCTTTGGGAGCCGTTTCAGATAAACGGTGGTCCCGGGAGTTTAGTTTCCGCTGTTCTTCTCGTCACCACCGTGTTGTGATCGTGGTGCACGTGTGTTAGCAGGACCTTGAACCCAGACCCTTTTTGGACGAACACATGATTTTAGTCAGCCAATGTTTTCTTCCAAGCCTCGCAGGGGCGCCTGAGTCTGTTCTTGTTTGATAGGATGAGGGCATTGGCTCTTCGAGGTTAGGACATTAAACTGGTTTTCAAATGGTTTCCTATAAAGACTTAAAATTATTAAAAGATGGATTTCTCTCAGACCAAATCGTTTCTTAATAAACGTCACTATTTTTTTTATAAACTTATCCACCCGAGATGATTCGAGTGGTCTGGGTTCTAAGGGCTGATTTCCTACTTGGGCCGAAAACGACGGGAGGTGACACCTATAGCCTGTTCTTGCTTGATCGGGGCCGTAGGTAGTAGTCACCCGAGGTTTTCGGACCCTTTGCGGATTCTGGCTGTGGAGCATCTCCAGCCGTGTGTTTGTGTGTTGGGACAGTTTCCCACTTTAAGCGAGAGGGGCCGAATCCCTGAACGGTAAAGGATGGAAAGCTTCGATAGGCTGAGCCTAGAGTCTGTTCTTGTTTGATTGGGGTTCTAGGCACCGGCCTATCGGGATCTTCGGATCTTTGCCGCGTCAGTCGGTTCTTCTCGCCTATGAGTGGGGTGTTGTTGTGGGAGCCGTTTGGAGTGACGGCGGTCCCAGCTGTGGGGTTAGTGTTGTGAGCGTGAGTCGTAGAGGGTTCTCCGACATAGCTGTGAGAGTGGTTGAGCTATTCATACTCGGGTCGAGGTTCTTTTCCGACTGAGTTGTGTTTTTGAGCTCGTGTTATCGATCTGTTTGATCATGGTTTATAGCCTGCTGAGCCTGGCATTTCATGCCAGTTATGAGATACTTGTGGTACTTGTGTTCGGTGGGGTTGCTCCCCTCGAGCTACGCCCCGGGTGTGATGATGTTACCGAGCCTGACGAGGCTGCGATGATGCGACTAGTTGATACACTAGAGTTCACTTGAGATTGAGATAGTCCGTGTAGGACACCCTACGTAAGACCAAGTCCTGTTTGGGCGTAGTGGCAGTAGTGGAGCGCAGGCTGGACTGGACCTTATGAGGCAGTCATGGAGATTGAGTGTTATGTGAGAGAGTATGCTTGCTGTGCCTTAGTGAGTTGTCCTTTGAGCATAGTACTTGACATATGGTCAGTAGTGAGTCGATGCATACCATCATCTGTGTTCTCTTCCCCATTGAGCATAGTAGATAGAGGCATGATAGCTGTAGATACTTTCCAGCTTACTTTTCATTATTACAGTCTTATCTGTTATCTTATGCCTCTAGTAGACTTAGTGGGCAGACCGTGGTTCTTGGAGACGGTACCCACTGAGAACTACTGTAGGATGTAGTTCTCACACCCTCTGTTGGTGACAGGTTGCTGAGGCTTTTCTTCCGTTCCTGCCGAGCTGACTGGACGGACCGAGGATAGGGAGTCGCGTGATAGTTCCCTACCAGCATTTGTTACTTTAGAGTGAGGTAGATGTACCATCCCGGATTGTGGGAGTTGTTTATGTGTTGTTGTATTACTAGTTCAGTTGTCTCCCTTTTGGATTTGTGGATGTTGTATAGGTGGACTTCTACTTGTATCATCATGTTTGGGGAGATAGACTATGTTTTTATTCTCAGCTTTTAGCAGTGAGATTTTATTTTACAGCTTTCTTACCCGCTCTGATATCTGTGTAGCTGTAGTTCTGCCTCTTGCAGGTTAGACGCTTCGTCTGTACGGCAGTTTCAGTATAGATGGCGGGTCTGTTAGCGAGCCCGGGTCGCAGTTTCGACCCCGGGGCGTGACAATGCGAGAATAATTTTGGTTGCTATATGCGAATGGTTCATTAACTCAAGTGTGAATGTTGGGTTGGTTGATGTGAGAAGGACATGGTTGCTATGTGAGAAGGGTTATTATGGCTTTATGTGAATGTCAAATGGGCTAGAGAACTACTGTAGAAGGTAGTTCCCAGTGGGTACGGTCACCAATATCCATGGTATGCCCACTAAGTCTACTGGAGGCAACAGATAGGTATGCAGATAGATATATATATGTAGAGTACCGGGTCTGCGGATGGCGCGCCGACCACACAGAAGGCTTGGAGTAGAGAGTTGCCTTGTGCATGTTGCATTTGAGTTTACAGATGATGCCGGGTTGATTCGGATCAACGCAGAAGCTCTAGCTCGATTCAGGGCTTTTCCGGGCTGTGTATGCCGATTGAGGATGAGATTTGGAAATTACCGACTTCACAGTGGAGTGCCGGAAATTCAGGAACACTTGGAACAGGTGTACTTTCAGATTACAGCGAGGTTCGGGAGGTTCCGGACTGACGCGGAGGATCCGGAGGCAAAAAGTGAGTCGAAACAGGCAATTTTGGAGCCGGTATTTGATTTGAGCACCCCGACTCAACGGATGAGCTTTTTGAGGAGAAAAAGCTGTGGACACGTGTACTTTCGATTTACAGCGGAGTTCGGGAGGTTTTGGACAGCGGCGGAGGGCCCGAGGGCAAAAAGTGAGTTGGAGTTGGACTTTTGAATTAGTTTAATTATTTAATTAATTGATTTTGCTTTATAAAAGCCTCCCACCTCTCCCTCTGCAGCAGAGAAAGAAAGAAATGAAGAAAGAAAGAAAGGAAAAGAAAAGAGAGGAAAAGGAAGAAGAAGAGGAAGAAGAGGGTTTTTGAGGTGATCTTGGATTTTTGGACTCCCCGTTGGTGGCCGAGGGAAGCTCGTGGGCGTGCGGCGTGCGACGACGAGGTAAGCAAAATTCAGATTTTTGGGGTTTTCTCGGCTTTTGGAGCTTTTGGGGTTTTTCCTTTTTTTTTCTTTCTTTTATTTTTGTTTTCAATTTCCTGCACGCGGGGGATCGCAGCCGTGGGAGCCGCGCGCGCGCGCAATGGCGCACGCGCGGCCGGCGCGGCTGCTGCGCGGCCGCGCAGCAGCCGCAAGGGTGCTGCAGGGCTGGCAGCACCCTGCGGGCCACCTGCGTGCGCGGGCTGCACCAGGGCGCTGCGCCCTGGTGCAGCATCGCGTGGGCGCTGCTGGCCGCGCGCAAGCGCGCGCGGCGGGCGCGTGCGCCCTGCGGACCGCGCGCAAGGCGCGCGCGGTGCCGCAGGGCCGCGAGCAGGGCGCGCACCGCGCGGGCCCGAGCGGGTCGCGCGCGGTGCCGCGGGCCCTGCGCGGGCTGCGCGCAGCGCCGTGGGCGCTGCGCGGGCCGCGCACGGTGCCGCAGGGCCGCGCGCAGGGCGCGCACCGCGCGGGCCCGAGTGGGTCGCGCGTGGCGCGCGCCCCGCGGACCGCGCGGAAGGCGCGCGCGGTGCCGCAGGGCCGCGCGCAGGGCGCGCACCGCGCGGGGCCGAGCGGGCCGTGCGCGGTGCCGCGGGCCCTGTGCTGGCAGCACGCAGCGCCGCGGGCCCTGTGCTGGCAGCGCGCAGCGCCGCGGGCCGGGCGGGCGCGCGTGGCGCTGCGGGGCGACGCGCGGCAGGTTTGCCGGAGCCGTGCGGCTGTCTGCGCAGCTCGGTCGTTGCCGGCAGTGGCTTGTCGAGCAGTTTCGCTTGTTGTTTTCGCCGGCAGATTTCGCGAGCGGTTTTCGCTGTTTTTCGCGAGCAGTTTGCGAGCAGTTTTCACGCAGGTTTTCGCGCAGGTTTTCGCCATTTTTCGCAAGCAGTTTTCGCGCAGGTTTTCGCTGTTTTTCGCAAGCAGTTTGCGAGCGTTTTCGCGCAGGTTTTCGCGCAGGTTTTTGCTGTTTTTCGCAAGCAGTTTGCGAGCGGTTTTCGCGCAGGTTTTCGCTGTTTTTCGCAAGCAGTTTGCGAGCGTTTTCGCGTAGGTTTTCGTGCGGATTTTCGCTGTTTTTTGCAACCAGTTTGCGAGCGGTTTCGCGCAGGTTTTTGCGCAGGTTTTCGCGCAGGTTTTCGCTGTTTTTCTCAAGCAGTTTGCGAGCGTTTTCGCGCAGGTTTTCGCGCAGGTTTTTGCTGTTTTTCGTAAGCAGTTTGCGAGCATTTTCGCGCAGGTTTTCGCGCAGGTTTTCGCTGTTTTTCGCAAGCAGTTTGCGAGCGGTTTTGCGCAGGTTTTCGCCGACGGAGCTGTTTTTCGCCGTCGGGCGCAGTTTTTCGCCGACGGAGGCCGTTTTTCGCCGCCGGATGCTCGGTTTTCGACCGTTTGACTGATTTTGTGATTTCTTCTTTCCTGTCGGTTGCAGTGCTGTTTTTAGCTTCCGTCGAGGCTGGTTGTGTGTTTCTTCGCCGCGAGGAGCCGCGGGCTTGCTTCGCGACATCCGCGGAGCGCGCGGTCTTTTGGTAAGTCGCTGTGTGCTCCGATTTGCGTGCGGTTTCCGGCACCGTGCTTCGTTTGCGTGCGGACCCCGTGGAGGCAAGGTAATCTCGCTGAGCCCAATTGCAAGTGTCGACAAGCAATTGGTGGCAAGCTGAGGTGGGTTGGTTTTTCTCTCCAAGTCTACGGACTTCCTTCTAATTCTATTGTGATAGGATTGCATGCTAGTTTAAGTGTTTTCTTGGAACTTAACTAGCACCCCCGTCATATGTGCATGTGTTTGACCAGACCAATTGAGAACCTTAATCTGGGCTAGGTTCTTTTATGCTTTAGACATCCCACACATTGCATATCCTTCTGGACATAGAGTTCTTCGCCCGGGTAGTGGGCCGAGTGGTCAGAGTGTTGTGGGACGGGTGTTGCACTCGGGCCTGGGGGCCGAGTGGGGTCTGGTGGCTGGGTTAGGCCAGTGATAGTGTGTGGGGAACCGTTTCAGATAAACGGTGGTCCCGGGGTTTTACTTTCCGCTGTTCTTTTCATCACCACCATGTTGTGATTGTGGTGCACTTGTGTTAGCAAGACCTTGAACCCAGAACCTTTTTGGACGAATACATGATTTTGGTCAGACAATGTTTCTTCCTAGCCTCGCAAAGTCGCCTGAGTCTGTTCTTGTTTGATAGGACGAGGGCATTAGCTCTTCGAGGTTTGGGCATAAAACTTGTTTTCAAAGGGGTTTTCCTAAAAAGACTAAAAATCATTAAAAAAATGAATTTCTCTAAGATCCAATGGTTTTCTGAAATAAATGACATGGTTTCTTATAAACTTATCCACCCGAGCGGATTCGAGTGATCTGGGTTCTAAGGGCTGTTTTCTTTCTTGGGGACGTAGGTGTTAGTCTCCCGGGGTTTCGGACCCTTCGCGGATCTGGCTGTGGAGCATCTACAGCCGTGAGTTTGTGTGTTGAGATAGTTTCCCACTTTAACCGAGAGGGGCCGAATCCCTGAACGGTAAAGGATCGAGAGCTTCGATAGGCCGAGCCTAGAGACTGTTCTTGTTTGATTGGGGATTCTAGGCACGGGTCTATCGGGATGTTTCGGATCTTTGCCGCGTCAGTCGGTTCTTCTCGCCTATGAGTGGGGTGTTGTTGTTGGAGCCGTTGGGAGAGACGGTGGTCCTAGCTCTGTAGTACTTTCTTGGAGTGGGTCAGTGTGTGAGATTGAGTCGTGGAGGGTTCTCCGACTGAGTTGTGCTTGAGCATCGTGATACCGATCTGTTTGATCGTGGACTATAGCCTGCAGGAGCCACTGGTGAGACAGTGATACAGATGTGATACTTGAGTTCGGTGGGGTCGCTCCCCTCGAGCTACGCCCCGGGTGCGATGATGATACCAAGCCTGACGAGGCTGTGATGATGCGCCTAGTTCATATACTAGAGGTCGCTTAATACCCCTGGCCGAGCTACCATGGGGTCACTTTGTGTGAGATCGAGATAGTCCGATTGGATGCCCTGGTTGATACACTGGGGGGCGCAGGCTTGACTCGACTGGACCCTATGTGGCAGTCGCTAAGATTTGGGTTACACTGAGAGAGTGATGGCATAGCATGTGTTATAGTAGAGTTTCTTGAGCATAGTACTTGTGACATATTGTCAGCAGTGAGTGGCTGCATACCATCATCCATATTCTCTTCCTATTGAGCATAGTAGATAGATGCATGATAGCTGTAGATTCTTTTCCAGCTTATTTACATTATCACAGTTTTTTCTGTTATCTTATGCCTCTAGTAGACTTAGTGGGCAGACCGTGGTTCTTGGAGACGGTACCCACTGAGCACTACTGTAGGATGTAGTTCTCACACCCTCTGTCGGTGACAGGTTGCTGAGGCTTTCTTCCGTTCCTGCCGAGCTTGACTGGACGGACCGAGGACAGGGTGTCGCGTGATAGTTCCCTGCCAGCATTGTTATTTTAGATTGAGGTAGATGTACCATCCCAGACTGTGGGAGCTTTATTATGTATGGTTATATTTCCTGTTTAGCTATCTCCCATTTGGATTTGTAGATGTTGTATAGGTGGACTTCTATTTGTATCATCTTGTTTTGGGAGATAAGCTATGTTTTGTTGCAGCTTTGTAGTAGATGAGATTTTATATTACAGCTTTCTTATCCGCTCTGATATCTGGGTAGCTGTAGTTCTTTGCAGGTTAGACGCTTCGTCTGTACGGCAGTTTTCGTACAGATGGCGGATCTGTTAGTGCGCCCGGGTCGCAGTTTCGACCCCGGGGCGTGACAATATAGGAAAGCTGAAAGAAGCTACAGTTAATATGACCCAATCATCATACTCAAGAAACTCTACTATGCATACTCTCACTACTGCTAAATGCCTCAAGTACCATGCTCAAAGGAAAACTCATCTAAGAACATGCTATGCACCACTCGCACACGAGGTGCTCACAAAACTCAAATCTCGATGACTGCCCAAAACTGGCTCAGTCAAGCTCGCGCCTGTCGTATAGGAACGCACCTGCCCACTACCACGCATCCACAAGAGGACGGGATTTACGTGGGGCGTCCTAAACTGACTACTAGGAATGCACCTGCCCACTCCACGTGGGGCGTCCTCGTCTAACTATCTCAATCATCATCATCACGTATCCGGAGCGTAACTCAAGGGGAGCGACCCCACCGAGCTCAAGTATCTCATCAGTCTCAACTGTCTCATAAGCGGCACATGCAGGCTATGATCCACGATCAATCAGATCGGAAACTCAATGCTCAAATAGCACAACTCAGTCGGGAAACCGTCCACGACTCGATCAGGAAATGCCCAAACACTCTCACAGCTATGTCGGAGAACCCTCCACGACTCAATCTGATAATGCACAACCCATGGCTAAGTCGGGAACCCTCCACGACTCGATCTGCTAGAGCCCGAACTCTCAAAGCTAAGTCGGAGAACCATCTCCACAACTAAATCAGAAAGACAATCCATGATCTAGAATAATCTCATCACTCCCCACAAGGAAGATCAAACCCACCTGACACTAGAAACTCAACACAGAGAGCTCTAAAAATCCACTCGGCCCCCTGGCACGAGAACACATGCATCTTGAACCTACTCAATCCCTCTGGAAGCTCATAATATTTTAAAACCATTTTCAAATCTCAGTTTTCATTAAAATCGGTCCGACGATTTTTAAAACGGTTCAGATGCCAATCTAATGTCAATTAATCATGCAATCAAGTGTCAAATCATCCCTAGATCATGCTAAAAATATCTAGGGCTCATAAATGTCTTTCTATAGTTTTCTAGGCAACTATCAGATTTACCAGCTATGCAATTAAATAAGCTAAACATGATCAACATGCATACAATAGCTTTAGAGGGCATTCCATACATCTTGAAGAAATCCAACCCACCTGGAACGCTTTCTGCAAGCAATCGCTGAAGTCGGTGAAGTGCCAAAACGCTCAGTGTCTAATATCCGCCCGAAACTGCACCTCGGTCAACCCACGGTCAACATAAAAATCCCGAAAGCTAACAGCACCCTCCAGTGGCCTCTAGGATGCTCCAACAGCACTCGGTCAAACCACGGTCAACATAAAAATCCAATCTGCCGGCTCACCTGCGCACACTGCCCGTGCTACGCCGCGGCTCCGCATAGTGCGCAGGGCCCTCGCGCGCGCTCCTCGCGGCCCAGACAGCACTCCGCGACACTCTCTCATCACAGGGAAGAAGAAAGAGATGGAATTAATCCATTTCCCAAGCTCAAAATCCATCTTTGTCCGAAACCGCACATCCGCGAAAAAGCCGAAAACCAAAAACTAGGAACGCACAGTACTAACCTCCGTACGGTGTCCGCGCGCGCACGAGCTCCATCCGAGCTCTCCTCAACTCGGTCGCGCTCTCCAACGCGCTCGTGATATATGAAGCCTCGGCGCGAAGAACAACTCCTCCGAAAATCCACAGCCACTCCCTCTCTAACGCACTCTCCTAATCCTTCTCTTTCTTTCTCTTCTTCTCTTTCTTTTCCTTGCTTTCTCTCTTTCCTTTCTTTCGGTCGTGGAGAAGAAGGCAGGGGGGCTCATATATAGAGGGTGGCGTGGGTGTAAAATAGTGGGAGATGAAATTATCGAAAAGCCCCTCACTCAAAATCTAGAATCTGCTTAAACTGGGCATCCTGGGAGGCTGGGTACCGGTACCACTAATTAGGTACCGGTACCAAAACAGTTTGGTTCCGGAACCAACCCTCTAGTTTCGGAACCAAAATCCCAGTTCCGGAACTCCAACCCTCCAGAACCGAAAATCAAGTCTGAAGCTCCGATTTCCTCGCCATCCACTCACTTTTCGCCCTGGAAGCTTCCGCATCACTCTGAAACCTCCCGAACCCCACTGTAAACATAAAATACACATGTCCAAAGCTTTTCCCACTCAAAAGCTCAACTGCGGAGTCGGTGTGCTCAATCCGAAATCCGATACTCTATAAAAGAAAACCCTCACTGCAGTCTCTTCTCATTTCTTTTCTCGTTCCTTTTCTCAACTCCAAAGCGGGTTACAATTAATTACTTAAATCCTTTAATTGCCAACTCCAACTCACTTTTCGTCTTCGGGGCCTCCGCATCAAACTGAATCATCCCGAACTCCACTGTAATCTGAACATACACATGCGCCAAGCTTTTTCCCAATTTTTCTGCGCACAACTGCGGAGTCGGTTCTCTATCCAATCCAGTACTCTACAAGCACACAAAGCCCTGAAATCACATATTCAAGCTGGGCTTCCCAGTTTCAATGCCGCTAACTCACTTTTCATCCCGAAGGCTTCCACGTTGATCCGAATCAATCCGAACTCATCTGTAAACTCAAATAGGATACGCCCAAGGCGATTTCTTCGCACCACGCCATCTTACGAGGTCGGTGCACTCTACAAAGTTCCGGTACTCTACAACCAAGGGTGTAGTTTCAACGGATTTTGGGTAGCGTGTGACTACACACTTCACCGACTTTGGCTTTGCCTGCGGAAAGCGTTTCAGGTGGGTTGCTTCATCTCCAGAACCGGTGGACGGTTCTCTAACTCTATATGTTAGAATGCATGCATGTTAGGGTACAGTATTTGTGATTATAGGGTAAGCTTAGGAATGATAATGGTATAAGAAAATTGGAAGATTAATATTCATGCTAAATATTATTGAGCACTTGCAATATTTGGATATCCATGATAATGAATAGTAAAAGCTAACCTAAGGAAATTTACCCTATGTGATAGTTAGCATGCATGTTTAATTATGTAATATCTAGCATCGAGATGGAAGCTTGAGGAATGGCCTAGATCATGGATTATGGACAGGTATAGTTCATTGGGGATTTTGGCATGTTGTTTTTACCCTTGTGGAGCTATTTTGTGATTTACTCCATTTCAGTTTCTTGAGGACATTGCATGCTTGTATAGACATCTAAATAGGCCATCTTTTACTGCTACACTATCATATTGGAATCTGACTTAGGAGAAACCATGTTTGTTCTTTCTCCTTTCTTTCTAGATTCAGGTTGCTCGGGTTCGAGCAGGGGTTTGGGATAGTGTAGAATACCGGGCTTTGGACGACGCACCGACCTTGTAAGATGGTGTGGTGCAGAGGAGATTGCCTTGGGCATGTCCCGTATGTTTTTACAGATGGGTTCGGGTTGATTCGGATCAACGCGGAAGCCCCCAGCTCGTTTCGGAATTTTTCGGGCCTGAAACGCGAAAGAAGACTGTTTGGGAAGCACCGACTCCACCGTGGTGCGCAGAAAAACTGGGAAACACTTGGAACAGCTGTATTTTATGTTTACAGCGAGGTTCGGGAGGTTCCGGACTGACGCGAAGGACCCGAGGGCAAAAAGTGAGTTGGAACGGGCAGTTTTGGAGCCGGTTTTTGGATCGAGCACACCGACTCCATGGTTGAGCTTTTTGAGGAGAAAAAGCTGTGGGCATGTGTATTTTCATATTACAGCGGAGTTCGGGAGGTTTCGGACCCCGGCGGAAGGCCCGAAGCCAAAAAGTGAGTTGGTGGACACTTTGGATTATTTTATTTAATTAAATAATTAAGTGTAGGCTTAATTAAGTGTTGCTTTTGGTTGTGCTGTTGAGGTGGGGTGTTGGCTGGGAGGAGGTGGTGGTGAATTAATTAAGGATGGTGGAATTGATGAGTTTAATCAACCCCTTAACTAATTCTCTTGCTTTATTAAGCAACTCAAATTTTTATAAGGGCTCCACCTCACCTCCTTCCTCTGCAAAAGGGGGTGAGCTCCTGTAGCGTGGAGTGAAGCAGAGGAGAGAGAGAGGGAAGGAAGAAGAAGAGGAAGGGTTTGACGGAAGCTTTCTTGTGCGTTTTCTTCTCCGATCGTGGGCGTGGAGCCGTGCGAGGGTCGGCGAGCCTCGTCGAGGTTGGAATTATTTTTATTATTTTTTTTAGCGAGCTTGGGATTTCTTTTGCCTTCTCTTCTCTTCCCTCCGTTTTCCTTTCTTTTTTCTATCCTGAAGCAGTGGACTTGTTGTCCGTCGCTTGGCGAGGGTGCGGCCGCGCGCGCGCAATTGGGCGCGCGGCTGGGGAGGCCTGCCGCTGCGCGGGCGCGCATGAGCACCGCGCGCAGCAGGCGCCCTGCTGCTGTTGTTGACCAGCAGGGCGCTAGGCCGCCAGCGCAGCGCCCTGGGCGCTGCGCCAGGGCTGGCGCGCGCGCGGCACTGCGGTGCAGGCGCAGTGCCGCGGGCCGCGCGGGCCTGCAGGCCGCGCGCTTGGGCGCGCGGCACTGCAGGGGCCCCGCGCGGGCGGCCCGGCCCCTGAGCCGCGGACCGCGCGGGCCTGCAGGCCGCGCGCTTGGGCGCGCGGCACTATAGGGACCCCGCGCGGGCGGCCCCTGTGCCGCGGGCCCCGCGCGGCATGGCAGGGCGCCGCGCGGGCGACCCCTGTGCCGCGGGACTCGCGCGGCAAGTCAGGGCGCCGCGCGGGCGGCCCCTGTGCCGCGGGCCCCGCGCGGCATGCCTGGGCGCCGCGCGGGCGGCCCCTGTGCCGCGGGCCACGCGCGGCAAGGCAGGGCGCCGCGCGAGCGGCCCCTGTGCCGCGGGCCTCGCGCGGCAAGGTAGGGCGCCGCGCGGGCGGCCCCTGTGCCGCGGGCCCCACACGGCATGGCAGGGCGCCGCGCGGGCGGCCCCTGTGTCGCGGGCCTCGCGCGGGCGGCCCCTGTGCCACGGGCCTCGCGCGGCAAGGCAGGGCGCCGCGCGGGCGGCCCCTGTGCCGCGGGCCCCGCGCGGCATGGCAGGGCGCCGCGCGGGCGGCCCCTGTGCCGCGGGCCTCGCGCGGCATGGTAGGGCGCCGCGCGGGCGGCCCATGTGCCGCGGGCTCCGCGCGGCATGGCAGGGCGCCGCGCGGGCGGCCCCTGTGCCGCGGGCCTCGCGCGGCATGGCAGGGCGCCGCGCGGGCGGCCCATGTGCCGCGGGCCTCGCGCGGCATGGCAGGGCGCCGCGCGGGCGGCCCCTGTGCCGCGGGCTCCGCGCGGCATGGCAGGGTGCCGCGCGGGCGGCCCCTGTGCCGCGGGCCTCGCGCGGCATGGCAGTGCGCCGCGCGGGCGGCCCCTGTGCCGCGGGCTCCGCGCGGCATGGCAGGGTGCCGCGCGGGCGGCCCCTGTGCCGCGCGCCCCGCGCGGCACTACAGGGCGCCGCGCGGGCGGCCTTGGTGCCGCCGGGCTGGTTTTGGAGCCGTGCAGCTGCGCCGCCTTTGCCGCGCAGGCTGCGACTCGGCGACGCGCCGCGCCGTGTGCGCTATGGGTTTTCCGTGCAATGCGCGCCGTTTCTCGTCGCCGGATGGGTTTCTTTCGCCTTTGTGAGCGCGATTTTCGACCACGTGTTTTCTGATCCCGGTTCCTCTTCTTATCTCGCAGTTGTGGCATAGTGTTAGCTTCTTACGTGGCCGGTGGCGCGTTTTTTGCCGCGTGGAGCTGCGGGATCGTATCAGGACCTCCGTTTGGCGCACGTTTTCGCGGATTGATCGCAGGTGTGATAACCGCGGTTTTCTCTTACCTTTCCGGGCTTCCTATTAATTTTATTGAACCGTTGTGCTGGCAATAGGGGTCCGAGGGTAACTTTTCCTTGTTTCTGGACAGATGATCGGGGCTCGCGGGTATTTTTGGTTAATAAAGCTCGCGAAACGGAGACCGTCGGTGCGATCGGTTTTGGATTCCGACCCCCGGATCTCCCAGAATAAATTCCGGAAGTTGGCACCGCAGCCCAGGTGACATACACAATTACCGGGGGCAGACCGAACTCTGGTCCGCAATCAGATCGATTCTGGTCGATCAGTTGAGGTATGGGATTTAAACACCCCTTTTCCCAGTCGCTCGAGTGGTTAATCTTAATTTGGGGTCCAAAATCCACTACGCCCAAACGACAAAATAGTCGGCCTTGGGAATTAGGTTTTCATATACATCGCCTCCCCTCACCTTGGCGTACGATATCCGAGCGTGGACGAGGAGCGGTTCCCCAAAACCCTCGCCCTTCCCATCGGCCGGCGTGGAAGAGAAGAGATTGATCGCCTCCCCGCAAAGATCCGACGAACGCTACAAGGACGATCCCTCTCCTTCGCGCGGTACCGACGAAAACAAGGTGAGCCATGCTTTCATTTTCTTTCCTTGTCGTTTCTCGTTACGAACGAGGGGGAGGGGGGCTTTCTTGATTCGTCGGAGATGGAAGGAGTGGGGCGAGCCACCCGCACGCGGAGCGCCGCGCAGGGGCAAACCGCGCATGCGGGGGCACCGCGCGCGGCAGCCCGCGCATGCGGGGGCGCCGCGCGGGGCACCCGCATGCGGGGCGCCGCGCGGGGCAGCCCGCGCATGCGGGGGGGGCACCGCGCGGGGCCCCCCGCGCGTACGGGGGCGCCGCGCGGGCAGCACTACAGCGCGCGGGGGGTTTGGTCGCTGCCGTCAGAGGCCGGTTGGCGTTGGGGCTTTCCTTTACTTCGCGTTTAATGGTTCTTGATCTCCCCGCCCGGGGATCCCATTTTTGCAGCTTCGGGGAGCGCGCCGGGACGCGGGGAACCGAGCGTGGTCTTCTACTAGCGACAGGTGGGTTGAATGTGTTAATTAGCATCGATTTCCGACGACCGTTTATTCTAGATATTACATGTGATCGTTTCACTTTACCTGCCGCCTATTATCGTTTCTTAGATGCTACATGTAATCGCCGCACTTTAGTAGTTAGGTGTATTATGCTCCTGATGTTACATGTTGTTGCTTTATCTTCGATTATACTTGTTAGTAGAGTACCTTGATTACACATGTTATTATCTTACTCTTGTTCATGCATTGTGGCTACTGTGCTCGAGGCTGCAACACGCGCACCCGCTATCACGCCCCGGGGTCGAAACTGCGACCCGGGCTCGCCAACAGATCCGCCACCTATGCCAACCCGCATAGGCGAAGCGACCTACCTGCAAAAGAGCTACAGCTAACAGATATCAGAGCTAAAAGATAAAACTGCTGTAGAAATAAAATCAACCACTTTACAACTGAGATAAAACAACAAGGTTCCTCTCCCAAAAATACGATCATACAATAACCTCGAGTACAAAACTCATAGCTCAACAGGGAGATATCTCAAATAAAACATCAGTGTACAAGCTCTCAATACATCATATCCTCACTACATCAGTCTCTCAAAAGAGGAAATAAATACCACTCTACCGACTATTCGGAAGATCTCCTCCAAAGGGGGGTACTGCTACTCTCCAAAGATGGGTCTGGATCTAGCTCGCTACTCCCTCACCACGCACAGCAACCACAGAACGGCAACACCCGCCAAGACTCTGCAAAACAAAGAGGAGAAAGGACAAAAGGGGGAAAACCCCCAACGGGCATGAGAACTTCGCAAAAAGGGAGTTCTCAGTGGGTATCGCCACAAGGCCCGACGATCTGCCCACCAAGACTACTAGAGGCAAAAGATAACCGATGCAGTAAAACGGAAAGAAGAAGCTGGAAACTCTCTACAGCTACCATGCCTCTAATCAAATGCTCAAATGGGGCAACCCTGATGAAGATATGCAACACTCGCACATGAGATGCTCAATCGACCCAATCGAGCTGACTGCCGCATCGGGTCCAGTCAAACCTGCGCCCACCTACAACCACCTCCCGCTGACGGGCAGGAATTACGTAGGGCGTCCAAACGGACTGACTCGCTATCAAGTAGTGGCTCATGCAGGCTATAGTCAAATCCATGCCCTCTCTCTCTCAGAACGGAAAGACTCAAGATGCTCAACCTCTCACACAATGGTCAAAGAACTCACAACGACCACGGGACCACCGTCAAACCCCGAACGGTTCCCAACAATACTAGCACTGGTCTAAACACAGCTACTAGACTCCACTCGGTCCCCCAGGCACGAGTGTAACAAAAAGTATCTGACTGAATAAACCCAATCAATAGACCAGTAATCACTGGTACTGCCTGCTCTGCCGCGACGGGTATGCCAGCCTACGCATAACACCGAAGCAAAGGAGTCCCAAGGACTCAAAACCCAGCATGGTGCCCGGCGCTCTGCACCGTGGAAAGCCTACTCCGGAGTGGCACTCGAGGGGAGCGACCCACACGAGTAAAGTATCACTGTATCAAGCATCACTGTATCGAGTATCTCTGTAACCACTGTCTCATAATAGCAGGACTGGATCAAGACTATGATCAAAGTGGGAAACTCCGTCCACTAACAAAACCCCGATCTGATGCAATAATACTCAAAAAGTGGGAAACACCATCCACTAGGACAAATCTGATACCCAATCTGATGCGATAGTCAACATCCGGTCAACCGCCCAAAGTCCGCGGTCACCGCAATAACCCACAACCCACAGTTGGGTAAATAAATCAAGATCCGGTCAACCGCCTACTGTCCGCGGTTGCCGCAATAACCCACAATCCAACATCAAGCACACCCTGTCTCTGACCCTAAGGTCCCAGCTACACTATCCCAAACCTCTGCTCGAACCCGAGCAACATGACTCAAAAGTCTAAATAAAAAGGAGAAAGAAAGCAATCATGGTTTCTCCTAAGTCAAATTCCAATATGTAGTGCAGCAGTAAAAGATGGCCTAACTATATGTTCATACACATATGTCCATACAAGCATGCATTTGTCCTTAAAAAGGATAAAGAAAATAAACCTCATGCCAGAATTAGCAATGACCATACCTGTCCATGATTTTCGATCCATAATCACTCCTTGGAGTAGGACCTGCACATAACTACATAATCCTATCCCAATGCATAAACCAGCCTCATAAAAGGTTATGTGCTAATATGGCATGATAATTAATCCTGATATGGTAGCCTTGCCTTAGGTGGGCTTCCACTAATCACCAACATGAATATTTGATTATACCATTGCCATACTATGAGAAATTCACTTGCAATTTCCATAGAATCCTCACTGTTAAACTTACCGACCAATTTCAGTTATTGTACCGTACACCTGCATGCAATGCTAACATATAACAATATAGAGAACCGTCCACCGGTTCCGGGAATAAGGCACCCACCTGAAAAGCTGACTGTCCAAAGCCCAACAGCTGAAAACACCAGATAACTCTAATCCCTTGCTCCAATAAGTTCAGCACACCCTTAACTCTCCTGGCACAATACAAAGCTCACTAATTACACTAAGGCTCCCAAATATAACTCTTATAATCCCATACAACAACAGTCCCGAAACTGTTAAATTATCACCTGCAGAAAGTGCCCAGAAAATTCCAAGAAAAATACCACAGCGATCCTCACGTCGATAGCTTCGCAACGGTACCTTGCAAGCCCAAATCGGAGTTCGGTAAGTCAAGATAAAAATTCGACAAGGTGGTACACTCAAAAGATTTCAGCACAAAAGACTGTAGCACTGTACACAGAGAAACAGTGATTCTCACCTCTGATGAAATCTCAGAAAAATCCAATAAAAATACGAGCGCGTTCCTTGCGATCTGTAGATGAAAAAGTTGTATAAGCTCGTTTCCAGCTGACGCTCGTGCGCAAAGATATGGCCAAAACACCTCGATGCAGTCCCACAAAGCCAAACAGAAAATGGGTCACAGTGTTGCCTCGGGATCCGTGCCAAAAACTCGAAACGGGAAAGCGCGATCAAAACGAAAGATGAAGCCCTACCTCTTAGGAGTCTGTCGGCGCAAGAATCACCGCAAAATGATCTCGGGGTAGCCCAGGGGAGCTAAAACACTGCTGCTGCGCCGAAGAAGAACACTAGAAAGCAACGTCGCGCCGCACCGTAAAATGGGGAACCTCGGGATTCGTGCCTCCAAAAATCCCAGAACTTGGCAGGAAGATCAAGGACTTGAAGATGAAAATCTTCCAAGATGGGAGCTCGGGGAGATCAAGCTTGGGCTGAGAGGAAAAAGCCAAAGAAGAGGGCTCGGGCTGCCTATTTATAGGCTGAGAAAAACATTTGGAGAAATACCCAATGTGTCCCAAGTTCCGGGCGCGCACAGTGCGGCCCGGCCCAGCCCGCAGGTTTCGGGCGCGCACAGTGCGGCCCGGCCCGCCAAGATTTGGGCGCGCACAGTGCGGCCCGGTCCACCACACAGCCCAGTCCGCTAACACCCCGGGCCCCACTGCACCCGGTGCACCTGCGCCCGCCAATGGCGACGCGACACCTGGCCCGGCCACCCGTGCACCGCGCACGTCGCGCCGTGGACCGCGCACGTCGCGGCTGACCCGGGCCGTACGGCCACCTGCCCCGCCGTACGGCCGCCTGCCCCCGGCCACCCACTCCACCGGTTGCGTGGGCCGGGAGCACAGCACCGAACCAATAACCTCACGCCACGTGTCCACCCGGTCCACCGTGCACCCGGACCAAATTCCGTGGACCGCGCTTGCAGCACCGGCCAACCGCAAAGCGCCACGTGGCCCGCCCCCCGGCGCACGACCTCCGCGGTGGACCGCGCGCCTGCCCGCGCTCCCGGGCGCCTGCCCGCGCCCTGCCCGCGCCCTGTGCCGCCGCCTGCCGCCTGCCCGAGGCGGCGCCGCCGCCCGCCGGCGCTGCCCGCCGCCGCCGGCGATCGCCGGAAACACTGTTCCGGCGTGAACAGTAACCGCAGCCCAAAAACAGTAAGTAAATAGCCCATCTTGACCGTTTTCGCGCGCTGAATCCAAAAACGACGTCCATTTTGCCAAATTCCAAACCTATAATTTGCCGGAGGCTCCCGCAAACCCCAAAAACTGCCAAAACTTTCGGGAGCCCGCTTTTGGGCATCCGGACTCAGAATTAAGCAAACAAAAAGCCATTTCCAAGCGTTTTTCCGCACTGAACCCAAATCCACCCTCTGTTTGGCCAAAATCCTTTCCTAAAATTTGGCAAAAGCAGCCGAAGGCCAATACAGCCAACCAAAGCTCACAGGGTCCATCTCTTGTGTCCAAATAGGCGCGCGAACACCGCCGACAAGCCACGTAGGCTTCCAGAAGCTGCTGGTCACACTGTAGAAGCCCGGCAAAGGTCCGGGTCACCACATCCTCCCCCACTAAAAGAAAGTTTCGTCCTCGAAACTAAGGCAACTCCCAAGGAGTCTCAGAAACCAGGGGTCAATATTCAACACCGCCGTCTCCAGCTCCCAAGTCACCTATCACTCCCCGTGATTACTTCTCAGCAACAACAACAGCAACAACCGGTACGGCATAGCCCGATTGCGCAATTCCCTCACCTCACGAGTCGGAATTCGCAACGGGCGTCCCTCGTACTCCAAACTCTCACAGACCCCAAAAGGAACGAGTCAATCACGGGTGAGGGGTCCAAAACAAGCAGGGGTTCACACTCGGTTGCCCACAAAACTCAACCACCTAAGTGGATTGCTCAGCCGCAGCCTCACAACAAAAGGGATACTCTGGGACACAAACTCAAACTCTGTACACCAGAATGGCCCCACACAGTGCCAGCTATGGAACCGTCAAACTCGACTCCCAAATAGCTCTTCTGCTCCAGGCATCCGCCACCACAGTGGCTCTGTCGGGGTGACACTGGATGCTCAACCAAATTCAATGGTAGCTCATCCGCCACAGTGGGAGGTATCACTAAACTCACAAACCCATCTCCCACTACTGGCAGGTTAAAATCGGTGCTGGTACTCATCACCCGGTCATCAAGTTCTGCTGGCACTATCCGGTCCAAAACTCCTCACCCCAACAATGACCGTCGATCTCGGCCAGTCTTATATAGCATCCACTTTGGCCGAATTTCCACCGCCGCCCCTTCGGCTAGAAGAAGTAGTCCAGGAAGATAAGCTCTCGAAGCTGAAGCTGGTGCCACAACGACTAGGCATAGGGCTCCTTCCTCACAGATCTTGACACACCCTCTACAAATGCTGCATAAGCTCTAAACCACCCAGGGAGGGGGTAAAACCAAAATATCCCTGGAGGATGCCGCTAACCAGCCGTTCAAGGCCAACAGAAATACAAAATTCCTCAATCTAGAGGCAACAGGGCATTAGTCAATCCATTGGCTTCACTGTACTCGTAATGCCCCTACTGTGTCCTGAACACCATCTAGACAATGCCCTCAGCTGAAATTCCAAATTGGCGCAGGCATCACACAATATCTGCCGGAATATAGCTCCTTCAAAAGGTTCTAAATAATACCTGGACCTGCCTGGACTCCAATCCCAAAGGGCTCTCACCGTCGTGTATCAACGACGTGGCACAAGGTCAAGCAGACCCTCTATCCATCAAATCCACGCACCTAAGAAATCCACTCTCGTAGCTCTAAAGGCGGTATCCAATGAGGGGCTAATGAAGTTGGCGCGGTTTCCAGAATCACGTCAATCGCAATCTTAATCTTCCTTTCTGGCGGCCTAATCATCGGCTTAGGTGGACTTACACCTGGGATTTCATGGACAATAGGGACATCCTTAAGTCCCGCTGCCGCCGTAGGCACCTCACACACGGACGCTGTAACCTGTGTGCTCAAAAAGTCTCAATAAACAAAATGCCTTCCATTATCCGCCTCGCAGAAAGTCAAAGTCCTTTCTCTCAGCAGTCAAACATCCTGTGGCACTATGCCAACCGATCCCAAGCACTGGGTCATAACACTGAGCTGCCGAAGAAACCAATAAGTCTGCCGGCATAACTTACAGCCTCTGCTGCACTGGACAAGCCTCCTCCACTTGCACAATGCCAACAGTAACCTGTACCTCAAGTGCAAGTGGTAACGACTCTACCGCTAGCCCATGCAGGAACGCAACATGTCCTAACTCCGACTGCTGTGAAGAAATCACACCTGCGACAACTCAATCCACTACCGTGGCGCCCTCCAACCGGGCGGCACAGATTCATCCGCTCGATGCAAGTGGTCGTCGCTCAGTCTGCCAAAATATCTAGACCAATAACAACGGGAGCACGACCTCTGTCCATGCCCACACTGAGGTGACGAATATGGTCTCTTACAGACAGCCAATCCATGCTACCGCTGCGCCACTCAGATAAAAGGGCTGATGCTGTCATCGGGGTCCACCCAACCTCTGACATCTCAGAAATCCACCTGGATATCATCATCATACGACCAAACACAATTGATTCATGCAATTCCTTAAACAATTATCCTTACAAATCTCACCCCTCAATCACAAACATTGCACCCCAAACATGCCAGTTATCAATCACACAGGGTAACATCCCCCACGGGTAAGCTTTACATAATCCATTCACAAGGATATCCATCATCCAGGAAGGGAAAACACAAATGTCTCTGCCGGCCGATCTGTCCTCCATCATCTGGCATCAAACGCCTCTAACCAGAACTTGCCTCTGGCAGCTGATCCCCATCCAAAAGAACTGCAGCGCCAGGCTCCAAACACCATGCCAACTCTAACGCGGCATCCAAGATCCAAAAATCTGCACAGGAGGGACTAAATCAACAGAAAGGTAGCCTGGCGCCATCCACTACTGGTCACATAAATCCTATGTGCCTCGTTCCATGGAACGCGCAGTTCAACAACTGTGTAAACCCTTGCCACAAGGGCTCTCAAGTAGCCTCTCCGACACTACCAACCACGATTCTGCCTCCTAAGGCTCCAACTCAATTCCATGAATCGGGGGTGGTTCATCTACCAAGCTAGCTCCATCGATCAATAATGTCCCACAGCTCATCAGCTGTCAGCAATCCACCCTGCCTCAGTGCCTTGGCACTAACACTGGCACGGAGGGGGTAACTCGCTCCATTGGCGTCACAGAAATCCCTGCCGCTGAGGGTACTGCAACCTGGTGGTCTCAGGAGGAAAGCACTGACAGGCTGCCCACTGCTCCGACAACTGTGTCACCAAAACTAGCTGGCCACACAAACACAGATATGCCTCCAAAATCCTGTCATCTGGGTCCGGAGCTCTCTGACCTCAATCCGGGTATCCGGCCCCAAAACCAACCGCTCAAGCTCAACTGCTATGACAGGATGCACACGGGTCAAAACCCAGCGTCGGGGAGACACCGCTCGCCACGACGAAACCACAAATCAGCACACAACAACGCTCGACCCAATCCAGCGAAAGTCTAGAGCATGTCACCCATTCCACAGCGTTATGTTGTCTGCAAGCCAACATAACTACTTAGGAGAATAAACATGCCAATCACTCATCCCGCCCCTCGGGAGAGGTGTAAAACTCGATCAGGACTCTCGCTACAAATCACGACTCTCACGAAGACATCCTAGGGTCCAACCACAAGCCTAGGGTTTCTAAGTCCACCATGACCTAAAACCTAGGCTCTGATACCACCTAATCTATCACGCCCCGGGGTCGAAACTGCGACCCGGGCTCGCCAACAGATCCGCCACCTATGCCAACCCGCATAGGCGAAGCGACCTACCTGCAAAAGAGCTACAGCTAACAGATATCAGAGCTAAAAGATAAAACTGCTGTAGAAATAAAATCAACCACTTTACAACTGAGATAAAACAACAAGGTCCCTCTCCCAAAAAGACGATCATACAATAACCTCAAGTACAAAACTCATAGCTCAACAGGGAGATATCTCAAATAAAACATCGGTGTACAAGCTCTCAATACATCATATCCTCACTACATCAGTCTCTCAAAAGAGGAAATAAATACCACTCTACCGACTATACGGAAGATCTCCTCCAAAGGGGGGTACTGCTACTCTCCAAAGATGGGTCTGGATCTAGCTCGCTACTCCCTCACCACGCACAGCAACCACAGAACGGCAACACCCGCCAAGACTCTGCAAAACAAAGAGGAGAAAGGACAAAAGGGGGAAAACCCCCAACGGGCCGTGAGAACTTCGCAAAAAGGGAGTTCTCAGTGGGTATCGCCACAAGGCCGACGATCTGCCCACCAAGACTACTAGAGGCAAAAGATAACCGATGCAGTAAAACGGAAAGAAGAAGCTGGAAACTCTCTACAGCTACCATGCCTCTAATCAAATGCTCAAATGGGGCAACCCTGATGAAGATATGCAACACTCGCACATGAGATGCTCAATCGACCCAATCGAGCTGACTGCCGCATCGGGTCCAGTCAAACCTGCGCCCACCTACAACCACCTCCCGCTGACGGGCAGGAATTACGTAGGGCGTCCAACGGACTGACTCGCTATCAAGTAGTGGCTCATGCAGGCTATAGTCAAATCCATGCCCTCTCTCTCTCAAGAACGGAAAGACTCAAGATGCTCAACCTCTCACACAATGGTCAAAGAACTCACAACGACCACGGGACCACCGTCAAACCCCGAACGGTTCCCAACAATACTAGCACTGGTCTAAACACAGCTACTAGACTCCACTCGGTCCCCCAGGCACGAGTGTAACAAAAAGTATCTGACTGAATAAACCCAATCAATAGACCAGTAATCACTGGTACTGCCTGCTCTGCCGCGACGGGTATGCCAGCCTACGCATAACACCGAAGCAAAGGAGTCCCAAGGACTCAAAACCCAGCATGGTGCCCGGCGCTCTGCACCGTGGAAAGCCTACTCCGGAGTGGCACTCGAGGGGAGCGACCCACACGAGTAAAGTATCACTGTATCAAGCATCACTGTATCGAGTATCTCTGTAACCACTGTCTCATAATAGCAGGACTGGATCAAGACTATGATCAAAGTGGGAAACTCCGTCCACTAACAAAACCCCGATCTGATGCAATAATACTCAAAAAGTGGGAAACACCATCCACTAGGACAAATCTGATACCCAATCTGATGCGATAGTCAACATCCGGTCAACACGCCCAAAGTCCGCGGTCACCGCAATAACCCACAACCCACAGTTGGGTAAATAAATCAAGATCCGGTCAACCGCCTACTGTCCGCGGTTGCCGCAATAACCCACAATCCAACATCAAGCACACCCTGTCTCTGACCCTAAGGTCCCAGCTACACTATCCCAAACTCTGCTCGAACCCCGAGCAACATGACTCAAAAGTCTAAATAAAAAGGAGAACGAAAGCAATCATGGTTTCTCCTAAGTCAAATTCCAATATGTAGTGCAGCAGTTAAAAGAGGGCCTAACTATATGTTCATACACAATTTCCATACAAGCAGCATTTGTCCCTTAAAAGGATAAAGAAAATAAACCTCATGGCCAGAATAGCAATGACCATACCTGTCCATGATTTCGATCCATAATCACTCCTTGGATTAGGACCTGCACATACTACATACTCCTATCCCAATGCATAAACCAGCTCATAAAAGGTTATGTGCGAATATGGCATGATAATTAATCCTGATATGGTAGCCTTGCTTAGGTGGGCTTCCACTACTCACCAACATGAATATTTGATATACCATTGCCCTACTATGAGAAATTCACTTGCAATTTCCATAGAATCCTCACTGTTAAACTTACCGACCAATTTCAGTTATTGTACCGTACACCTGCATGCAATGCTAACATATAACAATATAGAGAACCGTTCACCGGTTCGGGGAATAAGGCACCCACATGAAAAGCTGACTGGTCCACAGCCCAACAGCTGAAACACCAGATAACTCTAATCCCTTGCTCAATAAGTTCAGCACACCTTAACTCTCCTGGCACAATACAAAGCTCACTAATTACACTAAGGCTCCCAAATATAACTCTTATAATCCCATACAACAACAGTCCCGAAACTGTTAAATTATCACCTGCAGAAAGTGCCCAGAAAATTCCAAGAAAAATACCACAGCGATCCTCGCGTCGATAGCTTCGCAACGGTACCTTGCACGCCCAAATCGGAGTTCGGTAAGTCAAGATAAAAATTCGACAAGGTGGTACACTCAAAAGATTTCAGCACAAAAGACTGTAGCACTGTACACAGAGAAACAGTGATTCTCACCTCTGATGAAATCTCAGAAAAATCCAATAAAAATACGAGCGCGTTCCTTGCGATCTGTAGATGAAAAAGTTGTATAAGCTCGTTTCCAGCTGACGCTGTGCGCAAAGATATGGCCAAAACACCTCGATGCAGTCCCACAAAGCCAAACAGAAAATGGGTCACAGTGTTGCCTCGGGATCCGTGCCAAAAACTCGAAACGGGAAAGCGCGATCAAACGAAAGATGAAGCCCTACCTCTTAGGAGTCTGTCGGCGCAAGAATCACGCAAAATGATCTCGGGTAGCCCAGGGGAGCTAAAACACTGCTGCTGCGCCGAAGAAGAACACTAGAAAGCAACGTCGCGCCGCACCGTAAAATGGGGAACCTCGGGATTCGTGCCTCCAAAAATCCCAGAACTTGGCAGGAAGATCAAGGACTTGAAGATGAAAATCTTCCAAGAAGGGAGCTCGGGAGATCAAGCTTGGGCTGAGAGGAAAAAGCCAAAGAAGAGGGCTCGGGCTGCCTATTTATAGGCTGAGAAAAAACATTGGAGAAATACCCAATGTGTCCCAAGTTCCGGGCGCGCACAGTGCGGCCCGGCCCAGCCCGCAGGTTTCGGGCGCGCACAGTGCGGCCCGGCCCGCAAGATTCGGGCGCGCACAGTGCGGCCCGGTCCACCACACAGCCCAGTCCGCTAACACCCCGGGCCCCACTGCACCGGTGCACCTGCGCCCGCCAAGGCGACGCGACACGTGGCCGGCCACCCGTGCACCGCGCACGTCGCGCCGTGGACCGCGCACGTCGCGGCTGACCCGGGCCGCCGTACGGCCACCTGCCCCGCCGTACGGCCGCCTGCCCCGGCCACCCACTCCACCGGTTGCGTGGACCGGGAGCACAGCACCGAACCAATAACCTCACGCCACGTGTCCACCCGGTCCACCGTGCACCCGGACCAAATTCCGTGGACGCGCCTGCAGCACCGGCCAACCGCAAAGCGCCACGTGGCCGCCCCCCGGGCGCACGACCTCCGCGGTGGACCGCGCGCCTGCCCGCGCTCCCGGGCGCCTGCCCGCGCCCTGCCCGCGCCCTGTGCCGCCGCCTGCCGCCTGCCCGAGGCGGCACCGCCGCCCGCGGCGCTGCCCGCCGCCGCCGGCGATCGCCGGAAACACTGTTCCGGCGTGTGAACAGTAACCGCAGCCCAAAACCAGTAAGTAAATA
Organism: Tillandsia leiboldiana; assembly: GCA_029204045.2. Taxonomy (NCBI): domain Eukaryota; kingdom Viridiplantae; phylum Streptophyta; class Magnoliopsida; order Poales; family Bromeliaceae; genus Tillandsia; species Tillandsia leiboldiana. The sequence goes on from JAQNDB010001860.1 coordinate 41,494, forward strand.
GCCCATCTTGACCGTTTTCGCGCGCGCTGAATCCAAAAACGACGTCCATTTTGCCAAATTCCAAACCTATAATTTGCCGGAGGCTCCCGCAAACCCCAAAAACTGCCAAAAACTTCCGGGAGCCCGCTTTTGGGCATCCGGACTCAGAATTAAGCAAACAAAAAGCCATTTCCAAGCGTTTTTCCGCACTGAACCCAAATCCACCCTGTTTTGGCCAAAATCCTTTCCTAAAATTCGGCAAAAGCAGCCGAAGGCCAATACAGCCAACCAAAGCTCACAGGGTCCATCTCTTGTGTCCAAATAGGCGCGCGAACACCGCCGACAAGCCACGTAGGCTTCCAGAAGCTGCTGGTCACACTGTAGAAGCCCGGCAAAGGTCCGGGTCACAACCGCGGTTTGGCCACCGCGAAGGGTGCGCTTTTCATGAAAAGTGGTCTATGACCCGTGTATACCCACGATGGTGACGTAGTGGTCCCTAATAGTTGTGCGGTTTGAGGCGCGAGGTTCGAGCGGTGCGACCCGTCGGTTTAGTTGTCCGACGTGGTCGGTTCTGCAGGTAAGGTATGGGCCCGGTCGGTTTAGTTGTCCGACGTGGCTGGGTATTACAGGATACGTGTACAGGTACCTCTCACCTCGAGAGGGTGGTTGCTCTGGTTGTCTTCACGGTTTGTTTTATTATATTCTCTGCTCTATATTTTTACGTCATGACTTCCCACTTCGTGACAGGGTTCGTCGGGGGGAGAGGTAGGCGGCGGTGAGGACGGGACAGGAGCAGCGGGTCGCCGGGGGGCCTGGACTGTATTTCTCCTTTTATTCTTGCTTTCATTTACATGTAGATATGTGAGAGGTTCGCGATACCCTCGTGGGGTCGGCGTGGATGTCGGTGTGGATTGCATTTAGTTACCCTCTTATAATTACTCTTCCTTTTATTCCGTTGGCCATTTGAAAACGAAAAAGGCAACTGCCAAAGAAAAGGTTGCGAAAACCGTCTTTTAAAATCTAAGTGTCGTGTGGGCATGGTTTCAAACCCTGTGGATTTTGGATTGCGAAAGGGATTTCAAAACTTGGGTGTCGGGTGGGCACCGTTTTCAAAACCTTGTGGATTATGCTGATTTCGACACTCGCTTTCAAAACGTAAGCGCCGGGTAGGCACCTCTTCAAAATGTGGATTTATCCTTTCCAAATTTATCGGCCATACGTTTTAAATAGATTATAATGCTGGTTGTATGTTAATAATTATTGTGATTGAATGGTTGTGTATGTTGGAACATGTACTGAACGCCCCGCCGTGCACATACAGGGAGACTCTGTCTGGTTACATAGTGATCTTATATGTGTTGCGGGTCTGGGCATGCGCCGGGGCCAGGGGGGCTCTTTTACAAGAAAAAAAATTTACGTCAAAGGTTCGACTTTTGTGAATCGTTTCCGCTAAAACAAACCCCGGGGCGTGAACATTAAATGGTATCAGAGACTTCTTTCAATCACAACAGTTAGTGCGACATCCGCCTGGGAACACCCACTTGCCTACACATGAATGAAATGGGTAGGGCATAGGACTATAGAAACGAGCGATCGAGGGGGGGGGGAGAGTTCGAGTTTCTCTTTCGCTAAGTGGTTCGTTGTCCCGTCGCTTATCGCAAAGGCTAAGCTGACTTTCTTCGTGTGTATACAGATAGAGGGACCGACTTAGCAAGCAACCAGGCGACGGGAATGGACCTTTGCGACGAAAAGCCAATCGCCTGACTACGCAACCAGCTGCGTGCGGTGGCTGGGCAACTGCTTGACTCTCGCGGGGAGTGGCGCTGAGCTGTGATACAGGATGACTATGGGCGTCACGGTTGGGGGGGGCGCGGAGGCGCTGCCCCTCCCGGGATTGCGCACCGGATGGCCCTCACATCTTCCAGGAGGCTGCTAACTT
>JAQNDB010001861.1:0-43411 GCA_029204045.2 Tillandsia leiboldiana
GACTAAGGGGATCGGGTGTAACTTCTATTTCTTTATTTCTGGGCAGGCCGTCGGGGCTCGCGGTATTTTAGACAATAAGTCGCGCATTGAATCCGGTGGCGCGGACATCGGATTGTTTTTCGACCCCAGAATCATCCTGGAATAAAATTTTTTCAGTGGTTTCGCCGTTCAAGGGGTTAGCACGTCTTTCGATGTAAAACCAGGACCCGGTCGTGTCTTTGTATTACTCCGGGGACTTAGGTTTTTTAATTTCCTTTTCCCCGATCCCTGTTGACCGACGTGGGTTTAAATTTGTTGGGATGACTTAGTCTTTCCACTCTCCTTATCCCGCACAACGAAAACGGTTCTCTTTTTGAAGGCGAAGCGAGAAACCCTACTTTTTTCCGAACTCGACTTCCTTGCAAGACGGAGTGAAGAATGTTGAGCGCGGCGAGGAGAGGAAGGGGCATCGTCTCCCCACGTAAACCCGCGCGAGAGGGGACGATACTCGGCCTTTCCTCCCTCTTAACCGGCGAATCGGAAGCGCGAAGTTCGGAGAGTTTTATTTATGATTCTAGGGTTTCCTTCGAACCAATCAAAGGGAAGGGCGGGATGCTCCGGTCTGCCACGCCGCCGCCGTCGCGAGGCGCCGGATGCGCGCAGGGCTGGTCGCCTGGGGCGCGCGGGTCTGGGCACCCGCGCGGGGGCCTCGGTGCGCGCGGGGGCCGCCCGTGCGTCGGGGCTGGGCCCCCGCCGGGGCCTGGGCGACGCGCGGGGCGCCGTGCGTGCGGGCTGGGCACCCCGCGCGGGGCCTGGGCGCAGCGCGGGCCGCCCGTGAGTGCGGACTGGGCACCCGCGCGGGACCAGGCACCGAGCGGGGGCCGCCGCAGTCAGGGAACCGTGCGGGTCTCACAACGCACGGGGCTCCGAAACACGCGGCCCAGCGCGGCAGCGCGGGGTCATCGACGCGACGGGGATCCGTGCAGTCTTTCGTCCCCTTGTTCCATGCTGTCGGCTACTGAATTTTTCTCGGGAACTCGTAGTTCGGAGAGCGCACCGGGACAGGGGGGAGTAGCGCCTTGTTCGTCGCTAGTAGAGGTGGGTTTTATTTTAAAGCCTTAGCAACTAGTCTATCGTTGGACGAGGTCACGCTTAGGGTTTAAATTGTGCTGATTTAAAATGCTATGGATCTTGTATTTGGATTAAATAACGATGGGTTTTAGACATTAAGTGTTTAATTGTGCTGATTTTTGAAATGCATGGATCTTGGATTTGGATTAAATATCGATGGGCTTTAGACATTATGTGCTTAACTGTGCTGATTTAAAATGCTATGGATCTTGTACTTGGATTAAACATTGGAGAAAGGCATTAATATTTCGTATGGTTCTACGGTGCTGTATGTTAAGATATACACTGTTCATATAGTGACTCATGCATGGATGTATATTTGCATTACTTGGACGTATATGTATATTGTTTCATGATTACTATGCTCGAGGCTGCAACACGCGCACCGCGGTTTGGCCACCGCAGAGGGTGCGCTTTCCGGAAAAGTGGTCGTTGACCCGGTATACCACGAGGTGTCGTAGTGGGGCCCCCGTGTGGTGGGGTTTGAGGCGCCAAGGTATGAGCGGGTGCGACCCGTCGACGTTGATGCTCGACGTGGTCAGGTTTCATTGCAGGTGTTCGTGTTTACTTCACTCACGGGAGGGTGGTTGCTCCGGATAGTTTGACGGTTGGAGTTATTACTTGCTTTCCTGCTTTCCCTAGTTTATTATGTTGCTGACTTCCCACTCCGTGACAGGTTCGTTCGGGGGTGAGAGCTAGCCGACAGTGAGGCCGAGACAGGAGCTTGCGGGTCCTTGGGGGCCCTAGACTTTAATTCTTCTCGCTTATCTTATTCTTTTTTCATTTGATATTGTAGTCTACGGTGTGGTTCTCGATACCCTCGTGGGGTCGGTGTGGATGTCGGTATTTTGCTTTCAGATTGAGTATGTTGATTTTAGTTTCTAGTACTGCTGGGCTGTTTTTAAGATGGAAAGTAAACAAGAAAAGATTTGCGAAAACCGTGTTTTAAAAGTTGGGGTCGTGTGGGCCACGATTTCAAAACCCTGTGGATTTATGGACTTTCGAAATGTTTTAGAAATCTAAGTGCCGGGTGGGCACTACTTTCGAACCATGGATTTATGCTTTCAAATTAATCTGCCCCGAGTTCAACCTGTTGTGCATGAGTAGCTGTATTACAAATAATTGAGTTGACTGAATGTTGTGATTGGATGTTGTATGAGCCGCGACGCCGTGCATATACAGAGGAGACTCTGCCCGTTTGCGGAGGTAAATCTGTATATGTGGCGGGTCTGGGCACGCGCCTGGGAAGAAAGATTTTCAAAAAAAAAAAAAACGGGGAGCTTGGTTAAACCCGGGCGTGACCACGTGCCTCGCTCCGAATCCACGAGAGCGGTTGAACCTTGAATCCACAAGGACACGCGAATCCACGCGCCGATTTTTGGGGTAAATCGTTGTTTTGGGTGGTGATGATCCGCCCGAATACTTAAGATCAAAGATAGATCGGAAATACCATCTAAGTATTCATTAGTTTGATCAACTCAAGATGTGAGTATGAAACCTAGAATCAAAACTAATCAATCTAGATGAAGAAACATAGAGTATTCTCTAATGATTTCCTTTCTTCTCTCTTATGTGGATCTAGAGCCGTATAAGATGATATATGAAACTGACGGCTATTCGATCCAGTGGATTGACCCTAGAAAAAGAATCATAGGGTCTATTTATAGGTTAGAAACCCTAGGAAGGAGATAAGAATCAAAAACCTAACATTTCTGGAGATTTTACGGACGGCGATCCGGATCGAATTAACTGTGATCCGGATCGTCGCAACGAGTCAGACAATTCCAGAAAAAACGAAGGTTCGGGATCCGGATCGAAGGGCTTGATCCGGATCGTTCATTACAGTTTCACCAAACATCAACGTTCGGGATCCGGATTGCGAAGCCCTGATCCGGATCGTTCAAGGAAGATGGTAAACTTAGTGTTCGGGATCCGGATCAAGAGAGGCTACGATCCGGATTGAACTGGTGTATGAACGAACCACCTTCGGATCTGGATCGAACAACCTGATCCGGATCCTGAACATGTCCCAAGTCCAGTTTTTGATTTTTATGCAATGAAAGATTCTTCCAAGTGTTTCTACACTACAAGAAGTATTCGGATCACACAAAATCTTTAGTAAAACATACCTGATCCTTTGAATTCTCTTTCTTGAGATTGAGTTAAATGATCCAACTTTCTTCACCTTCAATCTTCAAGACTTGAGACTTTCACGAAACTACGCCAACTCAAATTCCGTAACAATCTCCCCCTTTGGCGGTTTCGTGACAAAACACAGATCCACTAAAGAAAATTCAAAAAAGATATTTTTGTTGCTATCACCATACAACAAAAATTTACAATGGAGATCCAAAAATTTAAAAACATGAGATAAACTCCTAAACAGACTCTAGACTTAGACATCTGTACTCTCTGCACAAAGAATCATTCTTGACAAAAGAGATTGTTAGATACCTCAAGAATATTTAGCATACAAACCTAGTACAGAGATAGAGTTTATCTAATCATCATGACATTTGAGAATTCAGATATGTAAGAGAATCATAGTCAAAAACAAACATATCTTCTATGCAATTTAAAAACCAAATGTCACAAAATGTTAGTCCCAACATCAACTTGTTAGTTATATACATTGCCCAATAGTTAGTCGAATAGTTAGTCGAGGACATGCAACCAATCACAAGATGAAAACCAAAGTTGAAGTTGCAGTGATACTTACCTTGATGTATACAAATCTTCATCAGCAAGATTTTCACAATCAATCATTGTTCATTGTTCAAATCATTGTCTAATTGTTCATTGTTCAAATCATTGTTCTAAACTCTCTCCCCATTTTTGTCACAAATAAAGCCAAAGATTACAGAAGTGGAGAGAATGGTTAACAGTTTAAGTTAGAGAACTAAAAACTCAATTAAAACTTAAAAACCTGCACAACAGAAGGATTTAACATATGCATAATAAACAGAAATTAGAAGGATACGGATTATTCAGACTCGTCTGAACTGATATAGCCGAGGATTTGGAAAATCTTCTTTATTCGCTTGTTCATTGCTGATTGATTTTTATTTACCTTCTTTATTTCTTCCTTTACTCAATTAGTTCATTTGATATACGTTCTTGCTCGTTGGAGAGCCTTTGCTGTTCTTTATAGATTGAGGTAACAGATGCATCATCATCAGAAGTTGATTGCGGTGCTTGTTGTGCCGGAGGTGCTGGTTGTGATGGTGGTGCTGGTTGCATTGGAGGAGCTGCTGCCGGTGCAGAGGTTGTTGCTTGTTGTCATTGTTCTCGTTGCCGGTGAAGAGGTATGAAGGGTTCATCTGGCTTCGTCGAAAGAGACTTTACAATTGTTGTGTCATTGATCGTTCCCAGACTGTGCAGATAGGAACTCGCATTTGTGTCAGCTTTAAATTTGCGAAGAATGCGCATGATGATCATTGGAAAAGGTAGTCTCTCTGACGGATGAGCTTGCTCCACATATCGTGCCATCCTTGACCAGATGACGTAGGGAATGTTTAAGTTAGCTCCCATTGCTGCTGCGGGGTTTCCAAGTAGATAAAGGAATATCATTCTTTCCCACCGAAGAACCTTTGTGTTCATGTTTGGAATAATATTGTAACAAACAATAAGGTTTAAGCTGCGGTACTCTGGTCGTAGTTCTTTCGAGAAAACGGAGTTTCCTGCGACCGAGTATTTGGAACACAGATTCCATCAACTACCACTCTCCAGGAGTAGGTGTTGAAGGCTTGATTCTTCAGGTAATGAGTGCCATCGGCTCGGGCGTCCATCCCTAGTACTTCACCAATTAGCTGAGGCGTTACTTGATTCTGACATTCTTGACTAATGTTTGAAAATCTCGACGCCCGCTTTCCTGATCAACTAGATAGCAGGCATTCTGATAAAACATCCTCACTGAGTGAAGACAATACCCAGTGGTCTCCGGGAAATCGCAAATGGAAGCAAGACTTCTCTGGTCAAACAAAGTCCCAAACGTCTGAGAACGCTGCTTTAAGGCTTTTACATCAACATGCCTTTCTCCAATGCATTCTCTGTTTTCAAAATCCTTTATTCTAGCCGAGCTGACAAAGTCTTGAGGAGGTGCTTGCCTATCAGCTGGTTGCTCAATGGAGATTCCTTGTGCACTCCCTCTTTTGCGAGCAATACTTTTTCTTCTTGTCTTCCCAGAAGTTTCTTCCATTGGAGCTTGCCTTTCTCAGCAGCAGTGGGCGGAGCCTTTGATGTTTCTGCAGGTGCTTTTCCCTTTGAAGCAGTCGGAACAGTCGTTGCTTCAACTTGCAGTTCATCCCAATTAATTGATTCCGTTTCAGATTCTGTATCGGAATCATCTTTAGCTTTCTTCGCTTTCTTAGCCTTCTTAGCCCTCTTGGGCTTGACGGTGTCTCTCGTATGAACCATAGCCGCAAGTAGAAAAACAATCCAAGTGATCACCATGCTAATGGTTTCTTGAGAAAAGGAATCCTGTGTAGACCAACTCAAGAACACATGAAAAAATTGTTAATTTTCAAAGATTGAAAAATTGTACCCAAACAATCATAATCATGTAGAGAGATTAAGAATCAAATTAGTTTTGCAAAAGGACTTTTAAAAATAGATCAATTGCATGATTTTCGAAAATCCTTATTATATGCCCTAAAACCGAAATTTTAGAAATCGAAGCCTAAAAATCCGTTAATCAGGAGAATACCTAGCATATAATCAAAACTAATCTACGCAGAGTTCTTATTTCAAAAGAAATTTGATCAAAAACTATCCACAGACAAAGTTGATCCAAGAAATTCATCACGTTTGAGGAGGAAAAGAGAAAAACGGTGAAAAACCGAGATTTTGATCAATAAAACTTACTTGGAGTTGAAGAACTTGAGTTTGGAAGCTTCCAGGAAGGATGAAATCTAGAGAGAGAGGCTCTGGAAACTTTGGAACAAAAGATTGGAGTAAAAGAAATCAAAAACCCCTTTCGTTCTTTATAAAACCTAGCCGCGATCCGGATCAGTTCATAACTGCGATCCGGATCGGCTACCCGCAGTGAGAAACTGCGTTCGGGATCCGGATCGGCAGATACAATCTGGATCGTCAGCCCGCAGAAGAATTCCTGCGTTCGGGATCCGGATCGTCTAGCCCGATCCGGATCCGCCCCAACTTTTTCTTTAGAAAATTTCAGAGAAATTCAAGAAAAAACCAGAAAAAGATTGTAAGCGCAAATGTGTATCAACTTTAAACAAAAATCATCGTTTCATAAAACAAGAATTAGATTATGCCAAATCTATCAATAATATCCAAAAATGAAACGAAAATTTACAAAAATTAAATCCCTTAAAGTTGAACACCTTCAATTACATCTACTTGATCTTATGAGTAATGCCTTTATCAAATCATCAATTCAGTAAAGAAAATGAAATACAAAGATCAATAGATGTTTGAAATCCCAAATATAATAGATAATGTATCTAGACAATCTGTTGGAGAGAGTGGCTCTTTGAGCATCTTTCTTTAAAAACCCACCTTATACCAACCTTGAAATTTGACAGAGTCAAGTATTTCAATCATGCATTTTACTTAATCAAAAATTTGAACAACCATGCTTGGTATACATGTGGTAGCTGCACACAATACTCGGACGACCGAGATGGTAGCTCTTTCCTCCATGTGGTGGTAGTTTTCACACTCCTCATTGGGATGTAACTCTTTCCACATCTTTTGAGCATTTTACCTTTTCTATGACTCCCCCTCAATTGGCTATCAATTATTTAAGATATAAAGTATTCAACCAAATATTGATCTCGATTTCATACTCGACTAAGCAGTCAAATAAGATAATGACTATACCAAGAGATCATAGAGAGAGAGAAATTGACTTTGATCACTTAGAAGATGATTTAATTAACATAAATGATCATTGCAACAGTGAAATATTATGATGGCAAAAGCATAATAAATTTCTAAATGTGCGAAAAGATGCAATTAAAGTCAATTATGATCTATGCTCAATTAATGTCCTATGTACAAACATAGATAATGAACAAAACAAAAACAAATACAAACCTATCCTAAGCAAAGATTTCAAAAAGAAGATTATTTCAAGGAAAGCATCCCAATTGCTTTTCGTAAGTGAATAAAACGTTTTTGATCCAAAGGTTTTGTTAGAATGTCAGCTAATTGATCCTCAGTTGAAATATATGAAAGTTGAAGTGTATTTGATTCAACTAGCTCTCTAAGAAAATGATATCTATGTTCAATATGTTTTGTTCTAGAGTGCAACACAGGGTTTTTAGAAATGTTAATTGCACTAGTGTTGTCACAAAGTATTGTTACCGAAGATGCTGAAATGCGGAAGTCGCTCAATACGCTTTTCATCCAAATGAGTTGAGTTGAGCAACTTCCAGCTGAAATGTATTCCGCTTCGGCAGTCGAGAGTGCTATGCAGTTCTGCTTTTTACTGTGCCATGCAACAAGGCAATGGCCAAGATAGAAGCATGCACCACTCGTGCTTTTCCGATCATCCACTGATCCTGCCCAATCGGCATCTGAGTATCCAACAATATCCAAACTTGTTCCCATAGGATACCAAATTCCGAAATTAATTGATCCTTTGATATACCGGATGATCCTTTTCACCGCTTTCAGGTGAACCTCCTTTGGTGCTGATTGATATCTCGCGCAAATCCCAACACCAAAAGATATATCCGGGCGACTAGCCGTGAGGTAAAGTAGACTTCCAATCATACTTCTATACAGTTTCTCGTCTACATTCTCACTATGTGATTCACTTCCAAGTCCCTTGTGGCTAGTTCCCATTGGAGTCGGAAAATTCTTCGAATTTTCTAGATCAAACTTTTTGACCAACTCCATTGCATACTTGGATTGACTCAAGTGAATACCTTCATCATTTTGTTTAATTTGCAATCCAAGGAAATAAGTCAATTCGCCCATCATGGACATCTCAAATTCGCTTTCCATGGTCTCCGCGAATTTAGAAGCATCGTTATCTCTTGTTGCACCAAATACAATGTCATCGACATAGATTTGTGCTACAATGAAATTGCTTTGATAATGCTTCACAAAGACAGTCCTATCAGCTCCCCCTCGAGTATAGCCCTTCTCCAAAAGGTGCTTTGTTAACCTTTCGTACCATGCTCGCGGTGCTTGTTTCAGACCGTAAAGAGCCTTTTTCAAACGAAAAACATGGTTAGGTTGTTTATGATCTACAAAACCTTTCGGTTGAGCCACATAAACTTCCTCATTTAAAAACCCATTTAGAAATGCGCTCTTAACGTCCATTTGAAATAATTTGATTTTAAAATGACAAGCAATAGCAATTAGTATACGAATGGACTCGAGTCTAGCTACAGGGGCGAATGTTTCATCAAAGTCTATACCTTCTACTTGAGAATAGCCTTGGGCAACTAATCGTGCCTTGTTCCTGATGATAGTACCATCCTCATTTTTCTTGTTCTTGAAGATCCATTTGGTACCTATCACATTGTGTTGCTTTGGAGGCTTCGTTAATTCCCAGACTTTGTTTCGCTCAAATTGATGGAGCTCTTCCTGCATTGCTTTAATCCAGTAGTCATCCTGAAGAGCTTCATCTATGTTCTTTGGTTCAATTAAAGATACGTAGCAAGCGAATCCACAAACCAACTGCCTCCGAGTTCTGACTCCTTCTTGTGGATCTCCAATAATATTCGATTCCGGATGATCCTTGGAGATTCGTAACGTTTGTTGAAACGGAGTACTCGGAGATATATGAGATGATTCCTGCACATCAGATAAACTAGAAGAACCATTAGATGCATCATTAATATTGGAAGTATTATTATGAGAAGATGCACTAGCAGGAGAATCATCATCTAGAGAGATATCGAGGGTAGATTTTCCAGTTTCAAAGTGAAAAGCTTCATCTACTTTAACATTTATAGATTCTACGATCGTCTTAGATTCAATGTTAAATACTCGATATGCTCTGCTATTCGTAGAATAACCCAAAAAGATCCCTTCATCACTTCGAGAGTCGAACTTTCCAAGATTTTCACGGTCACGTAAAATGTAACATCGACTCCCGAAGACACGAAAATATTTGATATTGGGTTTTCTACTAAACCACAGCTCATATGGTGTATTTAAAGTTCCTGGGCGCAAGTAAACTCTATTAATGACATAGACAGCGGTGTTCACGGCTTCAGCCCAAAAATGTAGCGGTAAATTCCGGCTATGAAGCATCACACGCGCCATCTCTTGAACAACCCTGTTCTTGCGCTCAACAACACCATTCTGCTGAGGTGTATAGGGTGCCGAGAATTCATGTTTAATTCCATTTGAAGTGCAAAAATCAATGAATTTTGAATTTATGAATTCTCCACCTCTATCACTTCTAAAACGAATGATCTTTTCATTCTTTTCAATCATAATACGATGGCAAATCTCATGAAAAGAGTCAAACGTATCAGCTTTCTCTTTTAAAAATGCTACCCAAGAAAACCGAGAGAAATCATCAACCAATAAAAAAATGTACCATTTACCTCCCAAAGATGGTTGACGGGTCGGCCCCATTAAGTCCATGTGCAAAAGTTCCAAGGGCCGTTTTGTACCAACGTGGTTCAAGTTCTTGTGTGCAGTCCTAGACTGTTTTTCCCTTTTGGCAACCACCACACACAATGTTTTGTTTAAATAAAAGCTTTGGAACCCCCTTGACCACGTCCTTGCTTGAAATTCTAGTAAGTTCTTTAAAATTTAAGTGACCTAGCCTTTCATGCCAAAGAGTTTCATTATTCAAAGCGGCTAAGTTACAATTTTCAGAAAATTTATTAGGAACAACATAACAATTGTTTTCAGATCTAACCCCTTTTAAAAAGAAGACATGGTCCTTATCAGTTACAACGCATTCAACAGATGAAAAGTTAACTGAAAAACCATTGTCGCAAAGTTGACTTATGCTTATGAGGTTAGTCTTAAGGCCATCAACAAATAAGACGTTTTTCAAAATTGGGCCATCTGGAATAGCTACCGTCCCTTTTCCAACAATTTTGGAAGATCGACCGTCTCCGAAAACAACGTGTCCTCCGGAGATTTTCTCAAGATTTTGAAAACTATTTTGTCACCGGTCATGTGACGGGAACACCCGCTATCCAGATACCAAGACGAACTATCATATGCATGCAAGGAAACATTGGAAACAAGACAAGGGAAAATTTCACCTTTGCGCACCCAAACCCTTTTGGAGTGCGTCGGTAATGGTCGTGAAGTTATATGCCTAGGTGAAGGCGTCTTGTTATAGCGATTGTTGTTCCTTGATGAGATCGTCTTGCGCGATGAACTACCAAGTCTCTTTTCATTTGAAAAGTTTTGCTTTGATTTTCGGGGAGGAGCCTTTTTGGTAGTTGTTGCAAGAGGTCCTTGAGATGAGCGTTCGACTCCCGTCTTGCAATATCTTCTTATGTGCCCTGAAACACCACAACGAAAACATACCTTAGATCTTGACGATCCCAAAGAGGATGAAGTAGGTTTGTTGTCGTTGTTTGTCTTGAATTCCGGTGTCGGAGGAGGAGATACCGACTGAGGCACAAAAACTGTCTCACTCGAACTTGGACTATTTCCAGTTTGAGTGTATCCGAGGCCGAACCTATTTGATTGACCAAGACCAAGAAGTCTATCCAACTTACTCCTTCCTGAAGAGAATCGCTGTAAGTCATTCTTGAGTTGGAAAATGGTCTTTGTCATTTCCAGGTTATCCTGTCGAGCCTCGTTGTAGAGCTTTGAGAAGTGATTCGCGTTATCCACCAGATTTGTATGTTCCTTCTCAAGTTGCTCATTGGACTCTTGAAGGGAAGCATTTGCCTTATCAGGTTTTCCCTTTCCACTTCAAGAGCGTTTGAGAGAGAAGTCACTCTTTTTGCTTCTTCTTCGAGATCATGCACTCTCCCTCTCAAACTCTTGTTTTGCTTAGCCACTTTCTTTGAGTCCCTCAAAAGTCTGTGGTAGGCTAGAGCAAAATCTTCACCTTCCGAATCATCCGATTCGTTGTCCGTAGCATTCTTTTCAACAGTGGAGTTGGACAACGACTCGGATGTACTTGCCATAAAGCACATGAAGGGTGAAGATACGGACGCGTGGAATGCGGCGGAGCTCTTTTCTTCATCACTTGAAGACGACTCATTTGACGTTGAGTTGTCATCCCAAGTGACGACTTGCATCGCCTTCTTCTTTGCCGGATACTTGTTAGGACATTCCGTTGCAATGTGGCCGTAGCCTCGACATTTGAAGCATTGTAGTTGTCCTTCTGAACTTTTCTTATCCTTTGAGAAGTTCTCTTGCTTTCTTGACTTGTAACCTGAAGTACCCTTGCCTTTGTTCGACTTTCCGAAGGATGGAGATATGCTTGAATTACCCCTTCGAAAATTGCGGCGAAACTTCCTTGTCAAGAGAGCGAGCTGCTTCTCAAATTCCTCCATAGAAAGGTTCTCGTCATCGTCTGAGGAGGACGTATCCGCGTCTTCTTCCTTAGTTGTTTTCAACGCATAACCTGAAGACTTAGAAGTGGATGCCTTTCCAGAAGAATTGTTAGTAGTAAATGTCATTTCATAAGTTTGTAATGAACCAACTAATTCTTCTACACGTATTTCGTCCGGGTGTTTAATAGTTTCAATGGCAGTAACCTTTGGGCGAAATCGTTCAGGAAGAGTTCTTAAGATCTTTCTTACAATCTTAAATTCTGGAATCTTCTCTCCCAGATTAGCACATGAGTTTACGATGTCTTGCAATCGTGTATAGTAGTCCGTGAAAGATTCATTTTCTGCCATTAAGATAGAGTCAAACTTGCTCGTAAGCATTTGCAGTTTCTGAATCTTCACGAGGTTAGTTCCCTCATGTGTAACCTGAAGAACATCCCAGATTTCTTTCGCAGTCTCACATGCCGAGACGCGAGAGAATTCAGTTTGAGATAAGGCATTAAAGATAGCATTAATTCCCTTGCCATTGTAAGAAGATGAATCTAACTCTTCCTTGGTCCATTTCGACCTAGGTTTTAAGGTGCGAACATCACCAATAAATTCAGTTGGATTAGTCCATCCTAATTCAATCGATTGCCACACCCGTTCGTCGATGGAAATTAAAAAGGCTTTCATCCGTACTTTCCAGTACGCATAATTTGTTCCATCGAAGAACGGGGGTCGGTTGATGTTTCCACCTTCAACCATTGTTTACAACCCTATTCCCTCTCTGATACCACTTGTTGGTTTATATGTAATAAGGATCTAAATAGGGGAAAAAACACCTAGAGGGGGGTGAATAGGTGTAAACGCATAAACACTCAAAAAATCGTTGCGATAAAAACCCAATGCGGAAATAAAAATAATACGCAAGATTTTTACGTGGAAAACTCCATCACCGGAGTAAAAAACCACGGGACCGATAACACGGCAGAAATCCACTAGAATTAAAACACGTACAAGGTGATTTACCGTACACACTTACGACTCAACCTTTTCCATACGCTCCTAGAGGATCTTCTCCGCTCGCTCCGCGACGCTTCTCGAATCCACGATCTGCGCCCAACGCCGAATCCACGGCGTCCAACGTCGAATCCACGACGTCCGACCGAATCCACGGTCTTCACCCAATAGCACCCTTCGAATCCACGAACGTGCCTCGCTCCGAATCCACGAGAGCGGTTGAACCTTGAATCCACAAGGACACGCGAATCCACGCGCCGATTTTTGGGGTAAATCGTTGTTTTGGGTGGTGATGATCCGCCGAATACTTAGATCAAAGATAGATCGGAAATACCATCTAAGTATTCATTAGTTTGATTCAACTCAAGATGTGAGTATGAAAACCTAGAATCAAACTAATCAATATAGATGAAGAAACATAGAGTATTCTCTAATGATTTCCTTTCTTCTCTATATGTGGATCTAGAGCCGTATAAGATGATATATGAAAATGACGGCTATTTCGATTCACAGTGGATTGACCCTAGAAAAAGAATCATAGGGTCTATTTATAGGTTAGAAACCCTAGGAAGGAGATAAGAATAAAAAACCTAACATTTTTGGAGATTTTACGGACGGCGATCCGGATCGGATTAACTGTGATCCGGATCGTCGCAACGAGTCAGGCAATTCCAGAAAAACGAAGGTTCGGGATCCGGATCGAAGTGCTTGATCCGGATCGTTCATACAGTTCACGAAACATCAACGTTCGGGATCCGGATTGCGAAGCCTGATCCGGATCGTTCAAGGAAGATGGTAAACTCAGTGTTCGGGATCCGGATCAAGAGAGGCTACGATCCGGATTGAACTGGTGTATGAACGAACCACCTTCGGGATCCGGATCGAACAACCTGATCCGGATCCTGAACATGTCCCAAGTCCAGTTTTTGATTTTTATGCAATGAAAGATTCTTCCAAGTGTTTCTACACTACAAGAAGTATTCGGATCACACAAAATCTTTAGTAAAACATACCTGATCCTTTTGAATTCTTCTTTCTTGAGATTGAGTTAAATGATCCAACTTTCTTCACCTTCAATCTTCAAGACTTGAGACTTTCACGAAACTACGCCAACTCAAATTCCGTAACAAACTTATGAAATGACTTTTCCTAGTAATCAAGTTTCTTCCAAGTCTTCTTCTAAGCTTACAGGTATTGCATTCAAATCAACAAAGGAAGAAGATAGCGAATCAAGTTCCGACGATGAAATCTCTTTTGCCGATTTTGAAGAACAATTGGCGCGGATCGTAAAGAAATTTCGTCGAAAATTTTGGAAGAATCGAACCGATGGATCTTCATCCACGAAACCATCTAAAGGATCATCGGGTTCTAAATCCTCTAACCTCAAAAGCCTTGCAAAACCTTCTAAGGAAAAAGATGAATTCGAAGGGGAAATCCGATGTTATAGATGCAAAGGCTACGACCATATTTCAACGGATTGTCCTTCTCCGAAATTATATAAAAAGAAGGCTTTGCAAGCGAAAACTTGGGACGATTCTACTTCTAATGAATCGACCTCAAGTAAAGAGGAAAAAGTCGTTGCTTTTCATGACTTTCAAATTCCCTCTTCTAATTTGTGCTTATCATCTTTAGTCACTGACTCTACTCCTTTGATTTTGTATGAAACATCAACAACCGGGGGAGAGTCATCAAGTGAGGGGGAGTCGGACGAAGAAGAACTCGTTGAGGCATATCAACAACTTCTTACGGAATCAAAGAAGATGGCCAAACATATTAAGAAGTTGAGGAAGCAACGACTTGAAGTTCAAGACGAGAATCAAGCTTTAAAGATAAAACTTCATGATCTCGAGGAGGAACAAGGACGTTTATTGGATAACAATAAAATCCTCCAAGAAAAGCTAAACCAATCGGAGACAAACGCTAAATCATATATGGACAAGATTGGTTTTCTAGAAAAACTGTAGAGTACCGGGTCTTTGGGTAGCGCGCCGACCACACCGATGGCTTGGAGCAGAGAGTTGCCTTGGGCATGTTGCATCTGAGTTTACAGTTGATGCCGGGTTGATTCGGATCAACGCGGAAGCTCCAGCTCGAATCGGGGTTTTTCCGGGCCTTGTAGGCCGATTGAGGATGAGATTGGAAATTTCCGACTTCACCGTGGAGTGCCGAAAATTCAGGAACACTTGGAACAGGTGTACTTTCAGATTACAGCGAGGTTCGGGAGGTTCCTTCCTGACGCGGAGGACCCGGAGGCAAAAAGTGAGTCGGAACTGGCAATTTTGGAGCCGGTAATTGATTTGAGCACCCCGACTCAACGGATGAGCTTTTTGAAGAGAAAAAGTTGTGGACACATGTATTTTCGATTTACAGCGAGGTTCGGGAGGTTCCGGACTGACGCGGAGGACCCGGAGGCAAAAAGTGAGTCGGAACTGGCAATTTTGGAGCCGGTAATTGATTTGAGCACCCCGACTCAACGGATGAGCTTTTTGAAGAGAAAAAGCTGTGGACACGTGTATTTTCGATTTACAGCGAGGTTCGGGAGGTTCCGGACTGACGCGGAGGACCCGGAGGCAAAAAGTGAGTCAGAACTGGCAATTTTGGAGCCGGTAATTGATTTGAGCACCCCGACTCAACGGATGAGCTTTTTGAAGGGAAAAAGCTGTGGACACGTGTATTTTCGATTTACAGCGAGGTTCGGGAGGTTCCGGACTGACGCGGAGGACCCGGAGGCAAAAAGTGAGTCGGAACTGGCAATTTTGGAGCCGGTAATTGATTTGAGCACCCCACCTCAACGGATGAGCTTTTTGAAGAAAAAAAGCTGTGAGCGCGTGTATTTTTGATTTACAGCGGAGTTCGGGAGGTTCCGGGTAGCGGCGGAGAGCTCGAAGGCAAAAAGTGATTTGGAGTTAGGTTTTTGGATTTAGTTAATTAATTAATTAAATTGTTTTCTTTATATAAAGGGCCCTGTTGCATTGGGGTGAAGCAGAGAAGGGAAAAGAGAGAAAGAAAGAAAGAAAGAAAGAGAGAAAGAAAGAAAGGAAAAGAAAAGAGAGGAAAAGGAAGAAGAAGAAGAAGAAAGAAAAAGGGATTGGAGCTTCTTGGATTTTTTGGACTCCCCGTTGGTGGCCGAGAGAGCGCCGTGGGCGTGCGGCGAGCGTCGGCGAGGTAAGTAAATTACAGATTTTTGGGTTTCGGCGTTTTGGTTGATTTATCGGATTTATTTTATGTTGTTTTTGATTTTTCCTTTCTTTTTGTTGCGCGGGGGAGCGCAGCCGAGGGTGCCGCGCGCGCGCGCATTGGCGTACGCGCGGCCGGCGCGGCCGCTGCACGGGCGCACATGGGCGCCGCGCGCAGCAGCCGCCAGGGTGCTGCAAGGCGGCAGCACCCTGCGGGCCACCTGCGTGCGCGGGCAGCACCAGGGCGCTGCGCCCTGGTGCAGCGCCGCGTGGGCGCTGCTGGCCGCGCGCAGGCGCGCGCGGTGGGCGCGCGCGCCCTGCAGACCGCGCGCAAGGCGCGCGCGGTGCCGCAGGGCCGCACGCAGGGCGCGCACCGCGCGGGCCCGAGCGGGTCGCGCGCGGTGCCGCGGGCCCTGCGCGGGCCGCGCGCAGCGCCGTGGGCGCTGCGCGGGCCGCGCGCACCCTGCGGACCGCGCGCAAGGTGCTCGCGGTGCTGCAGGGCCGCGCGCAGGGCGCGCACCGCACGGGCCCGAGCGGGCTGCGCGCGGTGCCGCGGGCCCTGCGCGGGCCGCGCGCAGCGCCGTGGGCGCTGCGCGGGCCGCGCGCACCCTGCTGACCGCGCGCATGGTGCGCGCGGTGCTGCAGGGCCGCGCGCAGGGCGCGCACCGCGCGGGCCGGAGCGGGCTGCGCGCGGTGCCGCGGGCCCTGCGCGGGCCGCGTGCAGCGCCGTGGGCGCTGCGCGGGCCGCGCGCACCCTGCGGACCGCGCGCATGGTGCGCGCGGTGCCGCAGGGCCGCGCGCAGGGCGCGCACCGCGCGGGCCCTTGCGGGCCGCGCGCGGTGCCACGTGCCCTACGCGCGCCGCGCGCAGCGCGCAGGGCGCTGCGCGGGCCGCTCGCAGCCCCGCGGACCGCGCGCAAGGCGCGCGCGGTGCCGCCGGGCCGCGCGCCGGGCGCGCACCGCGCGGGGCCGGGCGGGCCGTGCGCGGTGCCGCGGGCCCTGTGCTGGCAGCGCGCAGCGCCGCGTGCCGGGCGGACGCGCGTGGCGCAGCAAGGCGCCGCGCGGTCGGTTTTGGCTGGCAGCGGCTTGGCGGGCGCGTGCGCGAGCAGTTTTTCGCGATTTTCGCTGTTGCTCGCAGTTTTGGCGAGCGGTTTCGCAGGCAGCTTTGATGCCTCTTTCGCGCGGTTTTCGAGGCATTTTCGCGATGGGTTTTAGCAGTTTTCGCACGCCGTTTTCGCGCAGATTTCGCGCAGGTTTCGCGCAGGTTTTCGCGCGGCTTTCGAGGCATTTTCGCGAAGGGTTTTCGCAGTTTTCGCTCGCTGTTTTCGCGCAGTTTTCGCGCTGGTTTTCACTATTTTTCGCGAGCAGTTTGCGAGCGGTTTCGCTCGCCGTTTTCGCGCAGTTTTCGTGCAGTTTCGCACAGGTTTTCGTGCGGCTTTCGAGGCATTTTTGCGAAGGGTTTTCGCAGTTTTCGCTCGCTGTTTTCGCGCAGTTTTCGCGCTGGTTTTCGCTGTTTTTCGCGGGCAGTTTGCGAGCGGTTCCGCGCGGTTTTTGAGCAGATTTCGCGGGCGGTTTTGCGCAGTTTTCGCTGGTTTTTCGCAAGCTATTTTTGAGCAGTTTCTCGCCGACGAAGGCTATTTTTTCGCCGTCGGATGCTCGGTTTTGACTGTGTTGATTAATTTTGCGATTTCTTCGCTTCTGGCAGCTTGCGGTGTAGTTTTTAGCTTCCGCCGGGGGCGGTTGTTGGTTTTTCCGTCGTGTGGACCCGCCGGCTTGTTTCGGGACATCCGCGGAGCGCGCGGTCGTGTGGTTTGGATGCAGCGTGCTCCGTTTTGCGTGCCGACCTCGTGGAGGCAAGGTAAGTCCCGCTGAGCCCAATTGCAAGTGTCGACAAGCAATTGGTGGCTTTCTGAGGTGGGTTGGTTTTTCTCTCCAAGTCTACGGACTTCCTTCTAATTCTATTGTGATAGGATTGCATGCTAGTTTAAGCGTTTTCTTGGAACTTAACTAGCACCCCCGTCATATGTGCATGTGTTTGACCAGACCGATAGAGAACCTTAATCTGGGCTAGGTTCTTTTATGCTTTAGACATCCCACACGTTGCATACTCTTCTAGACATAGTGTTCCTCGCCCGGGTAGTGGGCTGAGTGGTCAGAGTGTTGTGGGACGGGTGTTGCACTCGGGCCGGGGGGCCGAGTGGGGTCTGGTGGCTGGGTTAGGCCAGTGTTAGTGCGTGGGGAACCGTTTCAGGTAGACGGTGGTCCCGGGGTTTTCCTTTCCGCTGTTCTTCTCGTCACCACCCTGTTGTGATCGTGGTGCACGTGTGTTAGCAGGACCTTGAACCCAGAACCTTTTTGGACGAATACATGATTTTGGTCAGGCAGTGATTTCTTCCAAGCCTCGCAAAGTCGCCTGAGTCTGTTCTTGTTTGATAGGACGAGGGCATTAGCTCTTCGAGGCTTGGGCATAAAACTTGATTTCAAAGGGTTTTCCTAAAAAGACTAAAAATCATTAAAAGATGGATTTCTCTCAGATTGAATGGTTTTCTGAAATAAATGACATGGTTTCTTATAAACTTATCCACCCGAGCGGATTCGGGCGATCTGGGTTCTAAGGGCTGTTCTCTTTCTTGGGGGCGTAGGTGTTAGTCTCCTGGGGTTTCGGACCCTTCGTAGATCTGGCTGTGGAGCATCTCCGGCCATGAGTTGTGTGTTGAGTTGAGTGGGTGTTCTTGTGGGAGCCGTTGGGAGAGACGGTGGTCCGAGTTGTGTGGTACTTTTGTTGAGTGGGTCAGTGTTGTGAGATTGAGTCGTGGAGGGTTCTCCGACTGAGTTGTGCTTTGAGCATCGAGATACCGATCTGTTTGATCGAGGACTATAGCCTGCAGGAGCCGCTTGTGAGACAGTGTTACTGATGAGATACTTGAGTTCGGTGGGGTCGCACCCCTCGAGCTACGCCCCGGGTGCGTTGATGATTCCGAGCCATATGAGGCTGCGATGATGATACCGAGCCTGACGAGGCTGCGATGATGCGCCTAGTTCATATACTAGAGGTCGCTTGATACCCCTGGCCGAGCTACCATGGGGTCACTGTGTGAGATATCGAGTTTGTCCGTTTGGACACCCTGGTTGATACACCAGGGGGCGCAGGCTTGACTCGACTGGACCCTGTGGGGCAGTAGCTGAGATTTGGGTTACACTGAGAGAGTGATGGCGTAGCATGTGTCATAGTAGAGCGTCTTGGGCTTAGTACTTGTGACATATTGTCAGCAGTGAGTGACTGCATACCATCATCCATAGTCTCTTCCTTTTGAGCATAGTAGATAGAGGCATGATAGCTGTAGATTCTTTTCCAGCTTATTTATATTATCATCAGTCTTTTCTATTATCTTATGCCTCTAGTAGACTTAGTGGGCAGACCGTGGTTCTTTGAGACGGTACCCACTGAGAACTACTGTAGGATGTAGCTCTCACACCCGCTGTCGGTGACAGGTTGCTGAGGCTTTCTTCCGTTCCTGCTGGGCTTGACTGGACGGACCGAGGACAGGGAGTCGCGTGATAGTTCCCTACCAGCATTGTTACTTTAGAGAGAGGTAGATGTACCATCCCGGATTGTGGGAGTTGGTTATGTTTCCTGTTAGCTATCTCCCATTTGGATTTGTAGATGTTGTATAGGTGGACTTTTATTTGTATCATCTGATTTTGGGAGATAGGCTATGTGTTGTTGCAACTTTGTAGTTGTGAAATTTTATAGTACAGCTTTTTATTCGTTCTAATATCTGTGTAGCTGTAGTTTTGTCTTTTGCAGGCTAGACGCTTCGTCTGTACGGCAGTTTCCGTACAGATGGCGGATCTGTTAGCGAGCCCGGGTCGCAGTTTCGACCCCGGGGCGTGACAAAAACAGTTTGAGGAGATTCATGTCACCAACCAAGCATTGACCAAGCAAGTTCATGAACTCAAATCCGACATACAAAGGCTTTCAACCGTTTCCAAGAAACTAGATTGTATGTGCGGATTAGGTCAAACAAGCAAGGTTGGTTTGGGTTCTAAAAAGGATCAAACTGTGCATGCTTCAAGTTCCACAATCAAATTGAAAGGAAGAACGTGTCACCTTTGTGGACTTGAAGGACATTTGGTGAAGGATTGCCCGAAAAAGAGAAAGAAAAATCCTTCGGCAACTTCATCTATGGAACGGACTCAACGGACTCAAAAGATACATCAAGTCAAAGGAGTTCACTCAACCCGCCAAAGGTCCGAGCCACAACATCAATCATATAAGTGGATCATTGCGAGGCAAAGACTTAAGGTGGATCAACAGTCAAAGCGGACAACCCCTGGCCACAACGAATCAAGACAACCCAAAATCCAGCGATTTTGGATTCGGAAAGGTGATATCTTTCCTTGTCTTAAGTTCTAAATAGCTTATGACTGTATGTAATGCTTTGATTGGTTTTCCTTTCATGTTTTTCTGAATCTCTGCATTACATGTTTTCAATGCTCTTTGTTTTTATGTTTTGTTTTTTTTTAACAAAAGGTTTTTAATGAACAAGTGCATTGAATAAAAAAGGGCTTCACGGTTATTCACTCCAAATTAATTTTATATGGATTATCAACTTTACTCCATAATCATAATCTTGAAGATACTTCATTATAGGAGTTTTTGATATTATAAGCATCAAATTTTAGAAATCATGTGTGATCTTTAGATGCTTAATCTATCTCGGTTGTGTGAATTCATTGTGATAAACGTGAGACAACCGATAGACTAAAATTTGGAATTTGATTCTTTCACGTAAGAGATTGCATTCTTACAAGGGTAAATAAATGAATTGCAAAAGATGTGGAAAGAGTTACATCCGAAAGGAGTGTGAAAACTACCACCACATGGTGGAAAGAGCTGCCACCCCGGTCGTCCGGTTTGTGTGTGAAGCTACCACATGTTATGGATGCTTGAAAAATATTTATGAAATTTTGTTTAGTTGAAGCTTTCGGAGATTTAAATTCAAAGTTCTTATTTTGAACAATCTCCTGGTTGGTATAAGGTGGGATAGTTGAAAGATGCTCAAAGAGCCACCCTTAGGTATTTTAGTGCTTATCTCAAATTTGAAAGGGTAAAATTCAAAATTGATGTCATTTGGAAATCTCTGTAAGTCATCTTTGTAAATCCGTTACATCTTGATAGACTTTGGATCTCAAGATTATTTTTGATGACTTGTGTTTGACGTATATAATGTGAAAAAACGGTTTATAATGTTTTATCTTTGTTTTTCATGATTTCGGAGTAAATCTTTTTAATTTTTGTAAAATTAATTGGATTGAATGACATCTATATGATCTCATATTATTTTCAAGCACTTAAATTGTTTTCTTGATGGAATACAAATCGGTAATTCAAATATTTCAAAATCTGGATTTGTTTCAAGAAATTATTTGATTTTTGCTTTCGAGTACCGGTACGCAATCTGTGTTTCTGTTATATACCGGAACTGAGCTTTTATCTCTCTTTCTCTATGAACTAATGTTGTTAGTGATTTCTTTTTGCCTATATTCACTGTTTGACAATTTGTGACAAAAAGGGGGAGAACAGAAATAGGGGGAGAACAGAGATGCTCAAGAAAGGGGGAGACGGAGATGAGATCATCGAGATAAAGAAAAGAGATGATGAAAAAGGAGCCTGTGACGCCCCACTTCCCAGGGGGTCACCCATCCTAGAACTACTCTAGCTCTAGCATGCTTAACTCTCATGTTCCTCTTGGATCTTGCTACCATCCAAAATGCTATAGCCGGGTTAGAGTTTTAGTCCTATTATATCATTTATATAGAGGACTAATCCAAATTCCGGGGGTGTCACATTCTTCCCCCCTTTAAGCCCTGACGTCCACTTCAGGCTCATGCACACTCACAAGCACCAGGCGATGTGAGACTCGTCTCGCTAGCCTTAGCCGACCTTGTGAGGAGCTGCACTCCACTCACAACGGTCATTAGCCGTTGTGAGTGGGTCACCCATCCTAGAACTACTCTAGCTCTAGCATGCTTAACTCTCATGTTCCTCTTGGATCTTGCTACCATCCAAAATGCTATAGCCGGGTTAGAGTTTTAGTCCTATTATATCATTTATATAGAGGACTAATCCAAATTCCGGGGGTGTCACATTCTTCCCCCCTTTAAGCCCTGACGTCCACGTCAGGCTCATGCACACTCACAAGCACCAGGCGATGTGAGACTCGTCTCGCTAGCCTTAGCCGACCTTGTGAGGAGCTGCACTCCACTCACAACGGTCATTAGCCGGGGAGCCTCGCTCTACCCGCTTTATAACCCTGGCTCAGCCGAGACTCATCTCAAATTTCCGGCTGGTGAATGGCTCTGATACCAACTGTGACGCCCCACTTCCCAGGGGGTCACCCATCCTAGAACTACTCTAGCTCTAGCACGCTTAACTCTCATGTTCCTCTTGGATCTTGCTACCATCCAAAATGCTATAGCCGGGTTAGAGATTTAGTCCTATTATATCATTTATATAGAGGACTAATCCAAAATCCGGGGGTGTCACAGAGCCGAAAAACAAAAATAACCAAAAGGACGAATCAAATGTAGGATTTACATTTAATTTCTAACGACTGACTTTTGATTTTGTTTGGAGTTTTGTTTTGCAGGATCTACATCACTTTAAGACTCCAAGTCCTAAGTCATAGAGTTTGTTCTAAGACTGGTTCAAATGTATTTTTGTTTATTGGATCTTTCACGCAAAGAAAGTCAATGTTTTGGTGATGACATTGAGTTTCGATTTTTTGGTTTAAGATGAGTGTCTTGAGCGTTTTATGTATTTTTGGATTTTGTCATGAAATTGCCAAAGGGGGAGATTGTTATGGCTTTTTGTGTTGGCATATTTCGTGAGTTGAGTAGTTGAGTTGTTGAGTTGAGTCGGAGTCTTGAAGTGATCAAATTGTCAATCAGCAATCGAAGACTTAGAGAAGATTCAACAAGATCTCAAGTTGACACTCAGTGTTTTGAGTCTTGAAGATTGAAGTAGAAGAATTGTGGATCAATTACATCAATCTTAAGGAAAATGGTTTCGGATTGATCAGGTACGTTTAACTAAATAATTTTGGTGATCCGAATATATTTGAGTGGTTTAGAAACACTTGGATAAGTTTTCATTGCTTAAAAATCAAAAACTGGACAAACTGGATGTTTCAGAATTTCTGATCCTGAACCGATCCGGATCAGAATTCCGATCCGGATCAGAATTCCTATCCGGAACCCGAACCTTGTTTTTTCAGGAATTGCTGAAAAAAGACGACGATCAGGATCGCCGTAAATCCGATCCGGATCGTCGTACGGGAAAATTTCTGTTAAGTCAGTTTTTGATGCTTATCTCTTTCCAAAGGTTTCTAAACTATAAATAGACATTTAGGGTTTCTCAAAAACTACCGATTAATTAATTAAACACTTGAGAGCAACCCTAGAGGCTAGGTTTTTATCGTTCTTCTTTATAGCCTCTTTTAGGTCAATTCGACGGTTCTTTCAAGAACATATCTTTTGTCGAATTGATCTAATCTTTGCTTAGAGATTTCTTCTACGGTTCCTCAATGAGAATCTAAGCAAAGGATCACCATCGAAGCCAATATTCTTACCGGCTGAGTTTGCGTCGTGGATTCGACGTGGCATCGTGGATTCGGTGTGCTAAAGGCGTTTCGTGGATTCGAAACGTGTGCTCGTGGATTCGAGTGGCGTTCGTGGATTCGAACGTGTGCAGTGGACGTGCAATCGGTGAGCGCAAGGTCCGAAGAAGTTGAAGGAGGGGTTTGCGTCCGTGGAGTCGGTAATCACCTTGTTATTCTTCTATTCTTAGTGGATTGTTATTGCGTGTTGGTCCCGTGGTTTTTCTCCTGGATTGGAGTTTCCACGTATATCTCGGTGTGCTATTCTTATTTTCCGCATTGGTTTTTATTTTGCACTGAGATTGGTTTTATAAGTATTACACCTATTCACCCCCCCTCTAGTTGTTTGATAGTACCTATTTAGATCTTTGGGGATCCAAAAACCTACACAAGGCCGCGCGGTTGCGCGCCCTGGGGCGGCGCCCGCGCGGCGCCCTTGCGGCGCCGGCGTAGTCCGCCCGTCCGTGCGGTGCCCTAGCGGCACCGCGCGTCGTCCGCACGTCCGCGCTGTGCCCTAGCGGCACCGCGCGTCGTCCGCCCGCCCACTCCGCGCCCTAGGTCGTGCCGTGGTGGCGGCGGCGGGGTCGGCGATGACGTCGGGGACGGCGACGGCGATGAAGACAACGAAGAAGACACCGAAAAACCCCAATAACGCAACAAAATGAAATCTACTTACCGAAAATCCCGACGGGGAAGCCGACCGATCGCTCTTCTAATTCCGGTATGTTGTTCGGGGTAATCGGATTCCTCCGTCTCCTTCCTCTTTCCTTCTTTCTCCTCCTCCGGTTAGGGTTCCGTCTTTTCCTTCTCTTTTTCTCCCTCGTTCTCTCCTGCTAGGGTTTCTCTTTTTGCGAAAGGTGGGATTTTCCTTTTGGTACGTACAATTAAATCCCACCCCTTTTAATTTCTGTCACCGATTAATTAATTCTTTAATTAATTAATCCCACGGGGTAAACCCACATTCTCTCGTAAAACGTGCAGGATATTTTACACGGATTCCGATGTACGTTAAGTCATCGCAACTCTAAAATCCCTGTTCCGGGAGATCCCTATGTCGGATTTCAGATCCGATTGCACCGTCGGTCTTCGTTTTTCGTGCTCTTTCACAAAAAAATACTCTTGCACCACACCGACCGACTTACAGAAACTCGATAATTTCGGTCCACTAAAAGGGTTACTTTATTAGAAGGAGGATAAAATATCACTAAAAAGTCGTGTCATTACATAATACGTATCCGGTCAACTGCCTACTATCCGCGGTAGCCGCAACTCTACCGACTATATCAAGTCCAACCCCTGACTTCCGGTCAACCGCCCAAAATCCGTGGTTGCCACAAAGCCCTCTAGTCCATAATCATGCCCTATCACCGATGTCCTATAACCAACATCCGGTCAACCGCCCAATATCTGCGGTCGCCGCCAAAACCCATAATCCACAATCCAGGCCCCGACTACACTATCCCAAACCCCTGCTAAAACCCGAGCAACAAATACCACCTGACTAACGAAAAGGAGAAAAGAACAAACAAGGTTTCTCCTAAGTCAAGTTCCAACATGATAGTGTAGCGATAAGAAATGGCCTATCTAGATGTCCATACAAGCATGCAAGTGTTCTCAAGGAAACATAAATTAAGTCAATGATTACTATCAGTATCCACCTATGCATGTCACCTATCCTCAAGTAATACCACTAACAGGATAAATCATATAGTCCCAATTAAATATTCAATTCCACATGCAAGGTTAAATGCTAACATAGCAATCCATATGTCCAAACAAGCATGCATAAGTTCCATCCCCACTTGTTAATCAATAATCCTAACATTTGGAGATCACTCTAATAATCCTAGTGAGAATGTCAGAATAGAGGTAAACAACAACCACCCACCTGGACACGCGAAATCCTCAGCTGTAAGTCCTCCTCGCTGTCCAACATCCCTTTTCACGCTAAATGCCCAAACAGATAAACCGATGCGATCACTGTTCACAATTACCCCAAAACATACAATTAAACACACAAGTACCCAAATACACGCTGTCCCAGAATTCAGTCCCAAAGTTGTGCCATTTTCACCTGCGAGCTATACACAGAAAATTCCCAAAAAAATACCATCGCGATCCTCGCGACGAGCCGGTCGAAACGAGTACTAGCACGCTCAAATCCGAGTTTCCTACACTGAGATACAAATTCGACAAGGGAACCACCCCGAAATAAACCAGTCTCAAAATCTGTAGCACAAAGTCCTGTAAACAGGGATTTTTCACCTTCGGGAAATATTCAGAAAAATCCCAGAAAATTCGAGGGTGTTCCTTGCGCTGTGTAGATGAAAAACGCCTCTTGGCACGCCTCAATCTTGTAGGTTTTTATAGGATCCACACGGATCTAAATAGGTACTATCAAACAACTAGAGGGGGGGTGAATAGGTGTAATACTTATAAAACCAAATCTCAGTGCAAAATAAAAACCAATGCGGAAATAAAAAACAGCACACCGAGATATACGTGGAAACTCCAATCCAGGAGAAAAACCACGGGACCAGCACGCAATAACAATCCACTAAGAAAAGAAGAATAACAAGGTGATTACCGACTCCACGGACTCAAACCCCTCCTTCAACTTCTTCGGATCTTGCGCTCACCGATTGGATGTCCACGCAATAACAATCCACTAAGAAAAGAAGAATAACAAGGTGATTACCGTCTCCACGGATTTAACCCCTCCTTCAACTTCTTCGGACCTTGCGCTCCAACGATTTTGCACGTCCACTGCACACGTTCGAATCCACGAACGCCACTCGAATCCACGAGCACATGTTTCGAATCCACGAAACGCCTTTAGCACACCGAATCCACGATGCCACGTCGAATCCACGACGCAAACTCAGCCGGTAAGAATATTGGCTTCGATGGTGATCCTTTGCTTAGATTATCAATGAAGATCCATGGGAAAAATCTCTAAGCAAAGATTAGATCAATTCGACAAAAGATATGTTCTTGAAAGAACCGTCGAATTGACCTAAAAGAGGCTATAAAGAGGAACGATAAAAACCTAGCCTCTAGGGTTGCTCTCAAGTGTTTTATAAATTAATCGGTCGTGCTCCCCACATTTTTGAGAAACCCTAAATGTCTATTTATAGTTTAGAAACCTTTGGAAAGAGATAAGAATCAAAAACTTACCTTATCTGGAAATTTTCAGGACGGCGATCCGGATCGGATTTACTGTGATCCGGATCGTCGTAACGAGTCAGGCTATTCCAGAAAAAACAGGGTTCGGGATCCGGATTGTAATGCACGATCCGGATCGTTCATATATTCCAGCAAATTCCCATGTTCGGGATCCGGATCGAAATGACTATGATCCGGATCGGATTTGCCAATGAACAAGCACCCTTCGGGATCCGGATTGGACTGTCTGATCCGGATCCTGAACATGTCCCAAGTCCAGTTTTTGATTTTTATGCAATAAGAAATTCATCCAAGTGTTTCTATACTATAAGAAAGTATTCGGATCACCAAAATTATTTAGTTAACCATACCTGATCCTTTTGAGTACTTTCTTCTTGAGATTGATGTAACTGATCCACAATTCTTCAACTTCAATCTTCAAGACTCAAGACACTGAGTGTCAACTTGAGCTCTTGTTGAATCTTCTCTAAGTCTTTGATTGCTGATTGACAATTTGATCCCTTTAAGACTCCGACTCAACTCACTGACTTGACTCACGAAATATGCCAACACCAAAAAGCCGTAACAATCTCCCCCTTTGGCAATTTCGTGACAAAACCCAAAAATACATAAAAGCGCTCAAGTCACTCATCTTAAACCAAAAAGTCGAAATTCAATGTTATCACCAAAACATTGACTTTCTTTACGTGAAAGATCCAATAAATACAAAATTACATTTGAACCAAACAGTCCTAGAACATACTCTATGACTTAGGACTTGGAGTCTTAAAGTGATGTAATTCCTGCAAAACAAAACTCCAAACAAAATCAAACGTTAGTCGTTAGAAATTAAAATCCTACATTTGATTCGTCCTTTTGGTTCTTTTGTTTTTCGGCTCTTTCAATCTTTTCTTTATCTCCCCCTATCATGAGCATCTCTAACATATTCTCCATGTTCTCCATGTTCTCCCCCTGTCTTGAGCATTTATGTTCTCCCCCTTTGTGATACGATCATTATTTTCTGTTCTCCCCCTTTTTGTCACAAATTGTCAAACAGTGAACATACTAGACAAAAGGAAATCACTAACAGCATTAGTTCATAGAGAAAGAGAGATAAAGGCTCAGTTCCAGTATATAACAAAAATGCAGATTGCGTACCTGTACCAGGAAGCAAAAATCAAATAATTTCTTGAAACAAATCCAGATTTTGAAATAATTGAATTACCGATTTGTATTCCATCAAGAAAACAATTTAAGTGCTTGAAATTAATATGAGATCACATAGATGTCATTCAATCCAATTAATTTTACAAAAATTAAAAAGATTTATTCCGAAATCATGAAAAATAAAGGTAAAACATTATAAACCGTTTTTCATGTTATATTCATCAAACACAAGTCATCAAAAATAATCTTGAGATCCAAAGTCTATCAAGATGTAACGGATGTACAAAGATGACTTACAGAGATTTCCAAATGACATCAATTTGATTTCTTACCCTTTCAAATTTGAGATAAGCACTAAAATACCTAAGGGTGGCTCTTTGAGCATCTTTCAACTATCCCACCTTATACCAACCAGGAGATTGTTCAAAATATAAGAACTTTGCATATAAATCTCCAAATGCTTCAACTAAAAATTTCAAGAAATATTTTTCAAGCATCAAAACATGTGGTTGCTTCACACACAGACCGGACGACCGGGGTGGCAGCTCTTTCCAACATGTGGTGGTAGTTTTCACACTCCTTTCGGATGTAACTCTTTCCACATCTTTTGCAAATCATTTCATTACCCTTGTAAGAATGCAATCTCTTACGTGAAAGAATTAAATCCCAAATTTTAGTCTATCGGTTGTCTCACGTTTATCACAATGAATTCACACAACCGAGATAGATTAAGCATCTAAAGATCACACATGATTTCTAAAATTTGATGCTTATAATATCAAAAACTCCTATAATGAAGTATCTTCAAGATTATGATTATGGAGTAAAGTTGATAATCCAAATAAAATTAATTTGGAGTGAATAAACATGAAGCCCTTTTTATTCAATGCACTTGTTCAGTAAAAACCCTTTTGTTCAAAAACAAAGTATAAAAACGAAGAGCATTGAAAAACATGTAATGCAAAGATTAAGAAAGATATGAAGGGAAAACCAATCAAAGCATTACATACAGTCATAAGCTATTTAGAACTTAAGACAAGGAAAGATATCACCTTTCCAAATCCAAAATCGCTGGATTTTGGTTTGTCTTGATTCGTTGTGGCCGGGGGTTGTCCGCTTTGACTGTTGGTCCACCTTAGGTCTTTGCCTCGTAGTGATCCACTTGTATGATTGATATTGTGGCTCGGACCTTTGGTGGGTTGAGTGAACTCCTTTGACTTGATGTGTCTTTTGATTCCGTTGAGTTCGCTCCGTAGATAAAGTTGCCGAAGAATTCTTCTTTCTCTTTTTCGGGCAATTCTTCACCAAATGTCCTTCAAGTCCACATAAGTGACACGTTCTTCCTTTCAATTTGAATATGGAACTTGAAGCATGCACAGTTTGATCCTTTTTAAAACCCAAACCAACCTTGCTTGTTTGACCTAATCCGGACATACAATCTAGTTTCTTGGAACCGGTTGAAAGCCTTTGTATGTCGAATTTGAGTTCATGAACTTGCTTGGTCAAAACTTGGTTGGTGACATGAATCTCCTCAAACTGTTTTTCTAGAAAACCAATCTTGTCCATATATGATTTAGCGTTTGTCTCCGATTGGTTTAGCTTTTCTTGGAGGATTTTATTGTTATTCAATAAACGTCCTTGTTCCTCCTCGAGATCATGAAGTTTTATATTTAAAGCATGATTCTCGTCTTGATTCTCAAGTCGTTGCTTCCTCAACTTCTTGATATGCTTGGCCATCTTCTTAGATTCCGCAAGAAGTTGTTGATATGCCTCAACGAGTTCTTCTTCGTCCGACTCCCCCTCACTTGATGACTCTCCGTTGGATGTTGATGTTTCATGCAAAATCAAAGGAATAGAGTCAGTGATTAAAGATGATAAACAAACATTAGAAGAGGGAATTTGAGAAGCATGTAGGGCAACGACTTTTTCCTCTTTACTTGAGGTCGATTCATTAGAGGTAGAATCGTCCCAAGTTTTCGCTTGCAAAGCCTTCTTTTTATATGATTTCGGAGAAGGACAATCCGTTGAAAAATGGCCGTAGCCTTTGCATCTATAGCATTGGATTTCCCCTTCGAAATCATCTTTTTCTTTAGAAGGTTTTGCAAAGCTTTTGAGGTTAGAGGATTTAGAACCCGATGATTCTTTAGAAGGTTTCGTGGATGAAGATCCATCGGTTTTTATTCTTCCAAAATTTTCGACGAAATTTCTTTGTGATCCGGGCCAATTGTTCTTCAAAATCGGCAAAAGAGATTTCATCGTCGGAACTAGATTCGCTATCTTCTTCCTTCGTTGATTTGAATGCAATACCTGTAAGCTTAGAAGAAGACTTGGAAGAAACTTGATTAGTAGGAAAAGTCATTTCATAAGTTTGCAAAGCACCTACTAATTCCTCTACACTCATCTCATCCGGATGACTAACGGTTTCAATGGCGGTAACCTTTGCCCTAAACCGTTCCGGAAGAGTCCAAAGTATCTTTCTTACAATTTTCGACTCCGGGATCTTTTCTCCTAAATTAGCACAAGTATTGATTACATCTTGAAGTCTAGTGTAATAATCTGTAAACAATTCATGCTCTTCCATATGAATAGAGTCAAATTGACTTGTAAGCATCTGGAGCTTTTGAATTTTTACAAGATTAGTACCCTCATGTGTAATTTTGAGAATATCCCAAATTTCCTTTGCGGTTTCACACGCGGAAATTCGTGTAAATTCAGTCGGGGAAAGAGAATTAAATAGAGAGTTCATACCTTTCCCATTGTAAGAAGATCTTTCAAATTCCTCTTTGGACCATCTAGAGCGAGGTTTTGGGGTAGTAGAATTTCCTACTTCCTCAACAGGATGCACCCAACTGTATTCCACGGATTGCCATACCCGCTCATCAATTGCGATGAGAAAAGCCCTCATCCGCACTTTCCAATAAGCATAATTAGTCCCATCAAAAAGAGGAGGTCTATAAATATTACCACTTTCACCCAACATGATAGATTAACCTAAAACCCGCTCCGATACAAATTGTAGGTTTTTATAGGATCCACACGGATCTAAATAGGTACTATCAAACAACTAGAGGGGGGGTGAATAGGTGTAATACTTATAAAACCAAATCTCAGTGCAAAATGAAAACCAATGCGGAAATAAAAAACAGCACACCGAGATATACGTGGAAACTCCAATCCAGGAGAAAAACCACGGGACCAACACGCAATAACAATCCACTAAGAAAAGAAGAATAACAAGGTGATTACCAACTCCACGGACTCAAACCCCTCCTTCAACTTCTTCGGATCTTGCGCTCACCGATTGGATGTCCACGCAATAACAATCCACTAAGAAAAGAAGAATAACAAGGTGATTACCGTCTCCACGGATTTAACCCCTCCTTCAACTTCTTCGGACCTTGCGCTCCAACGATTTTGCACGTCCACTGCACACGTTCGAATCCACGAACGCCACTCGAATCCACGAGCACACGTTTCGAATCCACGAAACGCCTTTAGCACACCGAATCCACGATGCCACATCGAATCCACGACGCAAACTCAGCCGGTAAGAATATTGGCTTCGATGGTGATCCTTTGCTTAGATTATCAATGAAGATCCATGGGAAAAATCTCTAAGCAAAGATTAGATCAATTCGACAAAAGATATGTTCTTGAAAGAACCGTCGAATTGACCTAAAAGAGGCTATAAAGAGGAACGATAAAAACCTAGCCTCTAGGGTTGCTCTCAAGTGTTTTATAAATTAATCGGCCGTGCTCCCCACGTTTTTGAGAAACCCTAAATGTCTATTTATAGTTTAGAAACCTTTGGAAAGAGATAAGAATCAAAAACTTACCTTATCTGGAAATTTTCAGGACGGCGATCCGGATCGGATTTACTGTGATCCGGATCGTCATAACGAGTCAGGCTATTCCAGAAAAAATAGGGTTCGGGATCCGGATTGTAATGCACGATCCGGATCGTTCATATATTCCAGCAAATTCCCATGTTCGGGATCCGGATCGAAATGACTATGATCCGGATCGGATTTGCCAATGAACAAGCACCCTTCGGGATCCGGATTGGACTGTCTGATCCGGATCCTGAACATGTCCCAAGTCCAGTTTTTGATTTTTATGCAATAAGAAATTCATCCAAGTGTTTCTACACTATAAGAAAGTATTCGGATCACCAAAATTATTTAGTTAACCATACCTGATCCTTCTGAGTACTTTCTTCTTGAGATTGATGTAATTGATCCATAATTCTTCAACTTCAATCTTCAAGACTCAAGACACTGAGTGTCAACTTGAGCTCTTGTTGTGACACCCCACTTCCCAGGGGGTCACCCATCCTAGAACTACTCTAGCTCTAGCACGCTTAACTCTCATGTTCCTCTTGGATCTTGCTACCATCCAAAATGCTATAGCCGGGTTAGAGATTTAGTCCTATTATATCATTTATATAGAGGACTAATGTAGTGTTCTGGTTTTTCCCATGCAACTTTCCGATGAATCCATTGTGTAGAACACCTAGTGTTGGTGTGTCTGGCCCATGGTGCATCAAAGGGGTGCAACAGATGGACTTTGTGAGACTTGGATAGCTGATTTGGCCTTCGGCTGCATTTGTCGAATTTTAGAAAAGGTTTTGGGCCAATCTGAGGTTGGATTTGGATTCAGCGCGGAAAAACGCTTGAAAACGGCTATTTTCTTGTTAAATTTGGAGTCCGGATGACCAAAAGCGGGCTTCCGGAAGTTTTAGGGGCTATTCGGTGCATGGGGGAGCCTCGTGGACCGGCCTGAGCCACGTGGCGGCCTATTATTGGCCGGCTCACGCAGCTCGGTCCACGGGGTAGCGCGGCGGTGCATGGACCACGGGCGGGAGACACGTGGCGTGCCTGGATAGGCCGGCGCACGCGGCATGGCTCACCGATTTTGCGGGGTTGCGGTGGACCGGGCGCATGACACATGGCGGCTTCGGATTCGTCGGCTCACGGGGCCGCGGTCCACGGTGTGCGCGGGGGGGGCGCCTCGGGACTGCGCGCGCACAGTGGCGCCAGGCGGGGCGGTCGGCCGCACTCGAGTGCGCCACGTGTCGCCTCGCGGTTGGGCGGCCGTACCTACCCCCGCTGACCGCGAGGGGACACGCGGCGCACAGTGGGCGCGGGGATTTGCTGTCCCCTGTTTGGGGGTGACGTGGCCGCTCCTGGGAGATTCGGGCGCGTCGGACGGGAGGCGTGCGACCGGGTTTCCGGGCGCAGTGCGCCCGAAACTTGCGCCCGAAAACCCGGCCCGACAGCATAGTGGGCTGGGCCTATAAATAGCTCCCCCCATTCGTCCTGTAGGCTTTTTGGACCCCATTTTCGCTGAGATTTATACAGAGAAGTTTTTCCTCCCTCAGTGCACTACCCTTTGGATAACTTTGAGGATTTTTGGAGGCACTCTTCCCGAGGTTCACCATTTTACGGCGCGGCACGACGCTTGTTTCCCGGCGATCTTCTTCGCCCCTTCTCAGTGTTTGGACTCCTCCGACTCACCCCGACATCGGATTTCGCCGATTCTTGCGCCGTTGGACTCACGACAGGTAGGATTTCAACTCCTGTGTTTTGAGGTTCCTCGATTTCCGTGCTGATCTTGGAGTTTTCTGAGCACCCATTTGACCCATTTTTCGTCGCGGACTTTTGGACAGCACCGCGGTGTTCTTGCCATATCTTTTCGCTCGGACGTCGGATCGAGGTTATTCAAAAGGTAATTTTCATCTACACTTCGCAAGGAGTCTCCTGGATTTTTCTCAGATTTTTCTGGTTTTAGGACGAGGGTGAGAATCTCCTTTTTCTGTGGTTCTTTGTTACAGAAATTTGGTACAGTTTGGATTGGGATGTTTCCCTTGTCGGATTTTTATCTCAGCGTAGGAAACTCCGATTTGGGCGTGCAGGTACTCGTTTCGACGGGCTCGTCGCGAGGATCGCGACAGTATTTTTCTTGGATTTTTTTGGGCATTTTTCGCAGGTAAAAATTGGTGAATTCTGGACTGTGGTATTAAGGGACAGATTCTGGGAATTGTGAATGTATAGCTTATGTGTTTTCCTTTGGGGTATTTTGTACAGATTGGTGGGGAGTTTTGGACTGAGCTTGGGTTCCACTTTTGGGAACTGGGATTAGCGCTCGAGGTGGGTGATGTTGTAAACCTCTTATTTGGGATTTATCACTAGGCCTATTAGAATGCTCTTGATTATGCTGTTAGTAAATCTGTGAGATGGACCTAGCATGCTTGTATGAAGTCCTGGTTTCTTCGTTGATAATCGCATTGTTAGAAAACTACAAGTTAATGAATGGTGAGTCCATGCTTTAAATATGTAGTAGAATTACTTGGAATTTATGCTAAATCCCTATCTTGTTGATTGATTAAATGAAAGGCTGGGGTATGTGGTTAGAGTACTTAAGATGGTTCATCAAGATAATGACTTTTGCATGCTTGAATGGTCACCTAGATAGGCCACCTTTTTCTGCTACACTATCATGCTGGAATTGACTTAGGAGAAACCATGTTGCATTCTTTCTTCAGTCACTTAGACATAGGGGACATTATGCTCGGGTTAGAGCAGGGGCTGGGATAGTGTAGTCAGACACTTGGGTTTCGGGGAGAGGGTTTTGGGCTTCCTTTGGGGGACGGTACTTTTCCTTATAGAGCAGAGTGCGCGATTTGCAGACTTGAGACCCTGAGACTCCTGTCCCATATCGGTGTTATGCGTAGGCTGGCATACCCGATTTGGCAGACATTGAGAATCCTACCCCATATCGGTGCTATGCGTAGGCTGGCATACCCGATTTAGCAGACCTTGAGACTCCTGGCCCATATCGGCGTTATGCGTAGGCTGGCATACCCGATTCGGCGGACATTGAGACTCCTATCCCACACCGGTGTTATGCGTAGGCTGGCATACCCGATGTGGCAGGCTTCGATATTCCAAGGCATATATTTAGCTATCTTTAGCTGGGCAGGTAGAGGCATATTAGTGGTAGCTTTTGTCAGGAGTCATACTCATAGTTACCGCATTTATTCTTTTAGCCTCTGGTAGACCTAGTGGGCAGGTAGGAGTTTTGAGTTGAGGTTTACCCACTAGGGGAGGCTACTGTCTTTATAGTAGTACTGACCCCCCACTGTTTTTCCCTTTTCTTGTCCCCTTTGTTTTGCAGAGTCATCTGCTGGAGTTGCGGGGCCTTCCTCCCAGGATCGAGGTAAGAGGATCGCCGACTAGATAGCTGCTACCCCGAGCTCGAGTTTTGTAGTTTTGTTGTATCCCCTGTACACTCAGACGGTTGTATTTTCTTTTATTTTGGGTCTGGCTGCGGCCAGCTGGTTGTATTTACTTCGTGAGCTGGGAGAGACATATGTATATTCTTGAGAGTTTATTGTACTTTTATTTCCAGCATTTGTCTGAGATGTACTAGTTTCAGTTTAGCTCTGTTTTATGCTCTAGCATTATTTCTTTATATCTGAGCAGGTTACCAGCGCTTCGTGTACACGGGAAATACCGTGTGCACGGCGGGTCTGTGGACGAGCCCGGGTTCTGGTTTACACCCGGGGCGTGACAGATTATTTTGGTATCAGAGCTTAGGGATAGGTCAGTTGGGACTTAGGAAACCCTAGGCTTTTTGGCAGACCCTAGGAAGGCAGGGCGTGAGTGACGCGATATTTTGCGAAAGTCGGCAATTTGTTATTAAACTCTTCCT
Organism: Tillandsia leiboldiana; assembly: GCA_029204045.2. Taxonomy (NCBI): domain Eukaryota; kingdom Viridiplantae; phylum Streptophyta; class Magnoliopsida; order Poales; family Bromeliaceae; genus Tillandsia; species Tillandsia leiboldiana. Next base: position 35,454 of record JAQNDB010001861.1, read on the forward strand.
GTGAGTGAAGAGGGATTGGCATAGCCTATTTCTGGTGGACTGTTATGTTGGCTGCAGACAACATAAGGTTACAGGAATAGGGGGATGTCCATGACTTTCGCTGGATTGGGTCGTGTGTGGTTTGGTTACTGACCCGTGGTTTCTTGTGTGGCATGATGCCTCCTAGGTGGCAGATCCCTACTCGGGGTACTCCTACACCCCCGGAGGAGCCGGAGCAGTCCGGGCCTTCGGAGATCAGTGAGCTGAGGGCCATGGTGGCCCAGTTGGCGGAGAGTCACCGCCGACAGGAGCAGAGGTTTGAGCAGTTGCTGGCTCAGGTGGCGGCACCTCCCCCTCTACTGTAGAGGCCCCTGTACCACCGGTTGTACCGCCGGCTATTCCACTTGTTCCTACGGCACCGTCGTCTAGCAGTGGGGCTCAGGGGGTGATCAGGCCATTGACCCCAGCGGAGGAGCAGGAGTTTGCTGACAAACTCGCACAGTTCTGTAAGCGAGGACCACCTAGGTTCTCGGGGCGGAGTACTCATCCAGCAGAGATAGGATCGTGGTTGGCATCAATGGAGAAGTTGTTCAGAGATTTCTTCATCGATTCGAGATTCAGAGTACACATGGCCGTACATTGTTTAGAGGGGGATGCTGATGCTTGGTGGCGTCGGGTCGAGCCCTTAGAGTTTCAGATCACCCGACAGCTACCCTGGTCGGAGTTCAGGAGGATGATCCTTGACACTTACTTCTCCACGAGCGTGAAGAAGAAGATAGAAGATGACTTGAAGAACCTGCAGCAGGGTGATCGCTCAGTATGGGACTATTTCCAGGAGTTTACGCAGTTGCTTAACTGCGTACCCTATGTTGCCAGGGACGGGCTGCACCAGGTGGAGCTGTTTGAGACAGGTTTACGCCCCGAGATCTATACCTTGGTACACGCCCAGAGGCTTCAGACTTTATCAGAGGCAGTGGATCATGCACAGTGGGTCGAGAGGGGAGATCATGTGGTCGCTAGGCGCGGAGGCTTGGTCGCTCAGAGTTCTGAGAGGAAGCGGCCAGCACCAGACGAGGGGGGACAGGCCAGTTCATGGAGGCCGCCCCGACCGCCACCGCCACAGTCTACGGGCCGTGGGCGTTCGGATCGGCGAGGGCCTGGGGGATCCCAGAGGCCCCCACAGTAGCAGCTCCAGCGACAGCAGCAGCACTCGCAGCAGCAGAGGTCGCAGTCGCGACAGTAGGGGTCACAGCGGCAAGGGCAGCAGCAGCAGCAGTCGAGGCAGCCCCAGTTTGCGGTCAGGTGCGTCTTTTGTAGGGGACAGCACGCGGCGGATACTTGTGACCAGAGGTATGGCCGCTGTTATCGGTGTGGACAGTCCGGCCATATTCGAGCTACTTGCCCTCTCTCTACACCGCAGGCTCCTTCCTCAGCATCAGCTCCTTCGGTGCCCCAGCAGCGGCCTTATGCTCCAGCGAGCAGGGCTCCTTCCTCCCACCCTACAGACTACCGACCATCAGCTCAGAGCGGGCGAGTCTACGCCGCCCAGGTAGGGGACTCTGCGGCGGCCGACCTCGTGGTGGCAGGTATCATTTTACTTTTCGGCATTAGAGCTCGCACTTTATTTGATACCGGTGCATCACATTCTTTATTAGTAGAGCATTTGCATCATCGCATGGACTAGAGTTACGTCGGTTACCGCATGCTTTAGAGGTACGGATTCCCGATCATATTTTGATTGTAGAGGAGTGTTGTTGGTCTTACCCGGTACAGCTTGAGTCTTGGATTTTGCCAGCGGACCTGATGGTCCTTAGTCAGCTGCGAGATTATGACATTGTGCTGGGGATGGATTGGCTAGCTCGCTATTTCGCGACGATTGATTGCGCCGCGAGGACTGTTACTTTTAGCGAGCCAGGCCAGGAGGTGTTTGTTTACAGGGGGTGCCAGAGTGCTTTCTTTGCCTCTGTGGTTTCGACTTCTCGGGCGAGGCAGATGATGCGCAGTGGATGCGTGGCCTTTTTGGCGTCGGTGGTTAAGGAGCCTGTGGCGGCACCGGGACTCCCGGATATCCCTATTGTCCACGAGTTCCCGGATGTGTTTCCTCCAGATCTGATTCATATGCCGCCGGATAGGGAGGTTGAGTTTTTGATTGACGTAGTTCCAGGAACTGCGCCAATCTCTAAGGCTCCTTACCGAATGGCACCGGCTGAGCTGCGAGAGCTAAAGGCGCAACTCCAGGATTTAATGGACAAAGGTTTGTCAGACCAAGCGTATCGCCTTGGGGAGCGCCGGTGCTATTTGTGAAGAAGAAGGATGGATCACTTCGACTATGTGTTGATTATCGGGAGTTGAATAAAGTGACCATCAAGAACAAGTACCCTTTGCCGCGCATTGATGACTTATTTGACCAGCTGCAAGGGTCTTGTGTCTTTTCTAAGATTGATTTACAGTCTGGTTACCACCAATTGAAGGTGAAGGCCGAGGATATCCCAAAGACGGCATTCAGGTCGCGGTACGAGCACTATGAGTTCACCGTCATGCCTTTTGGATTGACAAATGCCCCTGCTGCTTTTATGGATTTAATGAACAGGATCTTTCGACCATACCTGGATCGGTTCGTCGTTGTTTTTATTGATGACATCCTAGTTTATTCCCGAAGCGATTTGGAGCACGAGGAGCACTTGAGGATTGTGCTACAACTTCTGAGAGAAAGAAAGTTGTATGCCAAGTTATCTAAGTGTGATTTCTGGCTTCGGGAGGTTGCCTTTTTGGGCCATGTGATTTCAGCCGCCGGAGTGGCAGTAGACCCGGCGAAGATCGAGGCAGTCCGGGATTGGCCCCGACCGACGACGGTATCTGAGGTCCGCAGTTTCATGGGCTTAGCAGGATATTACCGTCGGTTTGTGGAAGGTTTTGCGAAACTTTCCACACCCCTCACTCGTTTGACGCGAAAAGGGATTAAGTTTATCTGAGTGAGGACTGCCAGAGGAGCTTCGAGGAATTAAAGAACAGATTGATGTCGGCTCCTATCCTTTCCCTACCTGTTATGGGGAAGGGATATGTGATTTACAGTGATGCATCGCACAGTGGACTTGGTTGCGTGGTGATGCAGGAGGGAAAGGTAATTGCTTATGCCTCTCGGCAACTGAAGGATTATGAAAAGAATTACCCTACCCATGATTTGGAGCTAGCTGCAGTGATTTTTGCACTAAAGTTGTGGCGCCACTACCTGTATGGGGAGCACTGCGAGATTTACACCGACCACAAGAGCCTGAAATACCTGTTCACACAGAAGGAGCTCAACTTGAGGCAGCGCAGATGGTTGGAATTGTGAAAGACTATGATGTGGACATATTATACCATCCTGACAAGGCCAACGTGGTTGCTGATGCCCTGAGCAGGAGAGCAGTACAGAGTCTATCTTCGTTGATCACCGATCAGGCGCCATTACTGGAGCAGATGAGGCGGTTAGAGCTCGAGGTTGTGTCCCCTGGGGTCTCTGCTAGACTTATGTCTCTAGTCGTGCAGCCCACTCTGTTGGACAGGATTCGGGAGAGACAGGGTGAGGACCCCCACCTGATGAGGATTCGAGAGCAGATGCAGACTGGTTTGGCAGGAGACTTTTCGGTTGATGCTTCGGGAGTACTGCGGTACAGGGACCGAGCATGTGTGCCTTTGGATGCGGAGATCCGAGAGCAGATCTTGAGGGAGGCCCACTATACACCTTATACCATTCATCCTGGTGGGACTAAGATGTATAGGGACCTTAAGGCACAGCTTTGGTGGAACGGGATGAAAAGAGACATTGAGAGATTTGTAGCGCACTGTCTAACTTGTCAGCAAGTAAAGGCTGAACATCGTGTACCTGCTGGCAAGTTGCAGAGTCTCCCAATCCTGAATGGAAATGGGAGCATGTTACCATGGATTTTGTCACTGGTTTGCCGAGAGCACAGACGGGAGCGGATGCTATCTGGGTAGTCGTGGATAGACTTACCAAATCCGCACACTTTTTACCGGTGCAGGTGACTTGGTCCCTCGATCGGCTGGCACAGCTGTACTTAGACGAGGTAGTGAGGCTGCATGGGTGCCCGTCTCCATTGTATCTGACCGAGATCCGAGGTTTGTTTCGCACTTCTGGAGGAGCCTACAGGCCACTTTGGGGACACAGCTCAGTTTCAGCACAGCATTTCACCCGCAGACAGACGGACAGTCAGAGCGTACTATACAGATTCTTGAGGACATGCTCCGGGCTTGCACGCTGGACTTTGGAGGGGGTTGGGTACGACACTTATCATTGGCCAGAGTTTGCGTACAACAATAGCTTTCAAGCGAGCATCCGAATGGCCCCGTTTGAAGCATTGTATGGACGCAAGTGTCGTTCCCCTCTTTATTGGAGCGATGTGGGTGAGAGGCGGACCTTGGGGCCAGAGTTGCTTCGAGAAGCGGAGGCTAAGGTCAAGGTAGTCAGGCAGCACCTTCAGACAGCACAGAGCAGACAGAAGAGCTATGCAGATGTGCGGAGGCGAGACCTGGAGTTCGCGGTTGGGGATCTTGTCTTTCTGAAGGTCTCGCCTTCAAAGGGGATCCGAAGATTTGGGATTCGGGGGAAACTGAGCCCTCGCTTCATTGGACCTTTCGAGGTATTAGAGCGCATAGGGCCAGTTGCCTATAGGCTTGCACTTCCTCCCAGGCTTTCAGGTGTTCACGACGTTTTTCATGTATCGACTCTGAGGAAGTATGTTCATGACCCGTCTCATATCATCGATTTCACCCCACTGGAGGTCACCGAGGACCTGAGCTATGTTGAGCGGCCGTTGAGGATCTTGGACCGGGAGGTTAGGGAGTTGCGCAGTCGGGCCATCCCTTATGTGAAGATCCTCTGGAGCAGTCATGAGGAGCGCGAGGCTACTTGGGAGTTGGAGTCAGCGATGATGGCTGCTTACCCCCACCTGTTCGAGGCACCTGCTTGAGGTATGACTTTGTTTCGAGGACGAAACTTTTTCTTGTGGGGGGAGGATGTAGTGTTCTGGTTTTTCCCATGCAACTTTCCGATGAATCCATTGTGTAGAACACTAGTGTTGGTGTGTCTGGCCCATGGTGCATCAAAGGGGTTGCCATAGATGGACTTTGTAAGAACTTGGATAGCTGATTTGGCCTTCGGCTGCATTTGCCGAATTTTAGAAAAGGTTTTGGGCCAATCTGAGGTTGGATTTGGATTCAGCGTGGAAAAACGCTTGAAAACGGCTATTTGCTTGTTAAATTTGGAGTCCGGATGACCAAAAGCGGGCTTCCGGAAGTTTTAGGGGTTATTCGGTGCATGGGGGAGCCTCGTGGACGGCCTGAGCCACGTGGAGGCCTATTATTGGCCGGCTCACGCAGCTCGGGTCCACGGGGTAGCACGGCCGGTGCATGGACCGCGGGCGGGAGACACGTGGCGTGCCTGGATAGGCCGGCGCACGCGGCATGGCTCACCGATTTTGCGGGGTTGCGGTGGACCGGGCGCATGACACGTGGCGGCTTCGGATTTGTCGGCTCACGGGGGCGCGGTCCACGGTGCGCGGGGGGGGGGGCGCCTCGGGACTGCGCGCGCACAGTGGCGCCAGGCGGGGCGGTCGGCCGCACTCGAGTGCGACACGTGTCGCCTCGCGGTTGGGCGGCCGTACCTACCCCCGCTGACCGCGAGGGGACACGCGGCGCACAGCGGCCGCGGGGATTTGCTGTCCCCTGTTGGGGGGTGACGTGGCGTCCTGGGAGATTCGGGCGCGTCGGACGGGAGCGTGCGACCGGGTTTCCGGGCGCAGTGCGCCCGAAACTTGCGCCCGAAAACCCGGCCCGACAGCATAGGGCTGGGCCTATAAATAGCTCCCCCATTCGTCCTGTAGGCTTTTTGGACCCCATTTTCGCTGAGCTTTCTTCAGAGAAGTTTTCCTCCCTCAGTGCACTACCCTTTGGAGAACTTTGAGGATTTTTGGAGGCACTCTTCCCGAGGTTCACCATTTTACGGCGCGGCGCGACGCTTGTTTCCCGGCGATCTTCTTCGCCCCTTCTCAGTGTTTGGACTCCTCCGACTCACCCGACATCGGATTTCGCCGATTCTTGCGCCGTTGGACTCACGACAGGTAGGACTTCAACTCCTGTGTTTTGAGGTTCCTCGATTTCCGTGCTGATCTTGGAGTTTTCTGAGCACCCATTTGACCCATTTTTCGTCGCGGACTTTTGGACAGCACCGCAGTGTTCTTGCCGTATCTTTTCGCTCGGACGTCGGATCGAGGCGATTCAAGAGGCAATTTTCATCTACACTTCGCAAGGAGTCTCCTGGATTTTTCTCAGATTTTTCTGGTTTTTGGACGAGGGTGAGAATCTCCTTTTTCTGTGGTCTTTGTTACAGAAATTTGGTACAGTTTGGATTGGGATGTTTCCCTTGTCGGATTTTTATCTCAGCGTAGGAAACTCCGATTTGGGCGTGCAGGTACTCGTTTCGACGGGCTCGTCGCGAGGATCGCGACAGTATTTTCCTTGGATTTTTCTGGGCATTTTTCGCAGGTAAAAATTGGTGAATTCTGGACTGTGGTATTAAGGGACAGATTCTGGGAATTGTGAATGTATAGCTTATGTGTTTTCCTTTGGGGTATTTTGTACAGATTGGTGGGGGAGTTTTGGACTGAGCTTGGGTTCCGCTTTTGGGAATGGGATTAGCGCTCGAGGTGGGTGATGTTGTAAACCTCTTATTTGGGATTTATCACTAGGCCTATTAGAATGCTCTTGATATGGTTAGTAAATCTGTGAGATGGACCTAGCATGCTTGTATGAAGTCCTGGTTTCTTCGTTGATAATCGCATGTTAGAAAACTACAAGTTAATTAATGGTGAGTCCATGCTTTAAATATGTACTTGGAATTACGGAATTATGCTAAATCCCTATCTTGTTGATGATTAAATGAAAAGGTTGGGTATGTGGTTAGAGTACTTAAAATGGTTCATCAAGATAATGACTTTTGCATGCTTGAATGGTCACCTAGATAGGCCACCTTTTTCTGCTACACTATCATGCTGGAATTGACTTAGGAGAAACCATGTTGCATTCTTTCTTCAGTCACTTAGACATAGGGGATATTATGCTCGGGTTAGAGCAGGGGCTGGGATAGTGTAGTCAGATACTTGGGTTTCGGGGAGAGGGTTTTGGGCTTCCTTTGGGGGCGGTACTTTTCCTTATAGAGAGAGCAGAGTGCGCGATTGCAGACTTGAGACCCTGAGACTCCTGTCCCATATCGGTGTTATGCGTAGGCTGGCATACCCGATTTGGCAGACATTGAGAATCCTACCCCATATCGGTGCTATGCGTAGGCTGGCATACCCGATTTAGCAGACCTTGAGACTCCTGTCCCATATCGGTGTTATGCGTAGGCTGGCATACCCGATTCGGAGACATTGGAGACTCCTATCCCACACCGGTGTTATGCGTAGGCTGGCATACCCGATGTGGCAGGCTTCGATATTCTGATGCATACATTTAGCTATCTTTAGCTGGGCAGGTAGAGGCATATTAGTGGTAGCTTTTATCAGGAGTCATACTCATAGTTACCGCATTTATTTTTAGCCTCTGGTAGACCTAGTGGGCAGGTAGGAGTTTTGAGTTGAGGTTTACCCACTAGGGGAGGCTACTGTCTTTATAGTAGTACTGACCCCCACTTTTTTTCCTTTTCTTGTCCCCTTTGTTTTGCAGAGCATCTGTGGAGTTGCGGGGCCTTCCTCCCAGGATCGAGGTAAGAGGATCGCCGACTAGATAGCTGCTACCCCGAGCTCGAGTTTGTAGTTTTGTTGTATCCCTGTACACTCAGACGGTTGTATTTTCTTTTATTTGGGTCTGGCTTGCGGGCCAGCGTTGTATTTACTTCGTGAGCTGGGAGAGACATATGTATATTCTTGAGAGTTTATTGACTTATTTCCAGCATTTGTCTGAGATGTACTAGTTTCAAGTTT
>JAQNDB010001862.1:0-43407 GCA_029204045.2 Tillandsia leiboldiana
TCGGATACATACAATTAATTTCCATAAATATTACGAGGCCGTCAAGTTTGTGAAAAGGATAAATTCACACAGTTTTAAAGCGGTGCCCACTCATGGCATCCAGTTTTTCAAAACGACTTCCTCGAAGACCACTAAGACGCAGGGTTTTGAAATGTGCCCACACGACACCCAGATTTTTAAACAGTTTTCACAATTCATAATCCACAGGTTTTAAATGGTGCCCCACACGACGACCCATATTGTTTAAAACATTTTCGAAATGTTTTATTCTGTTTTTCTTTTGCTAGTGTTAAAAGTGGCCAGTCGGACGTAAAGCAAACGATCATCCACAAAGGTAATAAAAAGAGATAGGACAACATTCAAACAGCGACCCCACAAGGGTCGCAATCCACATAGTAAGCCCTACTGTCACGCCCCGAGGCCGCCAATTTGTACGTTCGGGCACGCACAGACCCACCAATCGTATGCCCTTTCCTACCCGAAAGAACGGTAACATCCATAATATCACAACAGTGTATGCGGAAGCTCAATATCAGAGTACTAAAAATCACTACTAATTTAAATTTTGCAATAACTACGAAAATGGAAGCATGACAAGTGCGATAATTAAATTTATTACACTTTACATCTCTGAACTTGGAATAAAATTTTACAATTCCTTTACATAATTTCCTCACAGACATATTTCACTCACAGAACTATATAACAGGGATACCTCTTCTATACCCTCTCGGTCTCTATGCTGCTGGGCACTTGCCCCTGTCGAATGCCTCGCGGACTGCACCTGTATCCGTCCCGACCGCTGCATCCATGCCTGTACCTGGGGGGGGGGGGGGTCACCCGGGGTGTGAGAACTACGACAGAGTTCCCAGTGGGTTCACCCCGAAGAAATGTGTCCTACACACTTGGTCCAATGGAAGCAAAAATAATAGTGCTAGGAACTAAATCCTCAATATCAAAATGCAGCGATGCAATATTAACAGCCTACACTATCTGTGTATAACCATCTACCCAGCACTACTCTGTCTACCCACACTAGGGCTGCTAAGCCCAACTCGGCCACTATGCCGCTGAATACAGGGTCCAACTAACCCGGCACCTTGGCCACTCTATTTTTCTTTATTCTTTAGATTCTGGGGCTTTTAGTTCAAGTTAAACCCTCGGAAATTCTTATCCACGGGCCCGAGCCCTAGTCTTGCTACCATGAGATAAGATTTCTAAGGTTGCCGATAACACCCGCAAGTGTTCCCCGCCCACGTGGAACTTGTCATACGGGTCACTCGCCCGGGGAGTAGGGACACTGCCCATGGCTCCGCAAGAGTCGTTTCACCCCCCGCGTTACGCCCATTTTGCTTTTATGTTTCTTACTTTTCTTTCTACTTTAGTTCTTAGCCGCTTTGCCTTTGAACACTTGCTTTCCTTTCTTATCCGGGCTTATAGCTCCCTTTTGCCACTGGCAAATCACTTTCTCTTTCTTTGAGCATTTAGCTCCTTGCTTTCACTTTTAGCCATTCGAAAGTACCTCGTCCGACGGGTCACTGCCCAGGGAGTCCTGCTCCACTTGACGAGTCTCAAATTCGAAGGCGCCAATTACATTTTCTTTTATGCTTTAGCCACTTTTAGCTTGCTTTTAATCTTTGCCTTTTACATTTATTACCTCTATCCTAGGTCTTGCCATAAGGATATTAGAGAGTCCCTGGACTCTTAACATTTCTCTTTTATTTCTTTAACTCAAATTGAAGTTAAAGTTATTATCCATTTGCCCAGACACCCTATGACCTTCTAGGGTTATATTTGATCAACTCTTTAAACTGGGGATCTCATCCCACATTTCTGATTCCTCACTGAATCCTAGAGTTAACTAACTCTGTTTTCCTGCTTCACCATTAACTTAGAGTTACCACTGACTCTAATTCCATGTTCCACTGTTATCTGGAATTACATTGACTCTACTTTTCTGTTTTCCCTTTCATATCTCCACACTTGATCCACCTTTTCCACTCCTGATTCCTTACTGAATCCTAGAGTCAACTTGACTCTATTTCCTGTCTGTGAGTTTAAACTCTTCTAGCTCAACTTAGGTTCCCTTACCTAAGTCCATGTCATACTTGTCCTAGAGTTCCATAACTCTATGCTGACCTCTAGTTCACCTTAGGTTTCCTTACCTAAGTTCCATGTCATACTCATCCTAGAGTTCCTTGACTCTATGTTGAACCTAGTTCTCCTTAGGTTCTCTTTACCTAAGTTCCATGTCATATACACCCTAGAGTTTTCTGACTCTATGTTGATCACTCTATCCGTGTCCTTAGGTTATCACCTAAGACCATGCCACTCATCCTTCCTAGGATAACTCCTAAGTTGATGTCACTCGTCAACCCCTAACTCGGTTTTCTCCTAGTCTTACTACCAACAAGTTCTGTTCCCTTATATCACATGATTCCTAGGGTTGTACCCTAACATGATCACAGTCATCAAGTAATTACTCATTTCTACGCATGCAATTATTTTCATATCCATCATAAAAATAATATTTATCCTCTAAGTCCTTTTTGCACATGAAAATGAATTATCTTCTTTTGGCAACCGACAGTTGCATTTATCATCTGTGTCCATCTACACATACAAATTTATCCCCTATTGTGGATAAATCATAAATATCACTTTTCCTCTAAATTTCTCTACACATGCACATATCATCTGTTATTGGCAACCAACAGTTGCTCTTTTCATCTGTGTTCCTCTAAACATGCAATCTTATTCATAATTACCTAACGCCTCTAACAGGCTACTATCATGCTTCGAATCGAAAGCAAAGGAGCAAGGGGAGAGGTCACCCAATTTCGGTAGAATTCCCCACCTTGTGGTGTCCCCAATTGCTCGTAGACACTTGCAATTGGTCTCCGCGCGATTCCACTTGTCTCCTCGATCTTGCACGCAAAACGGTGCACATCTCTCGCGTCCGCACGCAAAACGGTGCACGTCCTACAACCCTACACGCAAAATGATGCATGTTCACTAAAACCCATACGTAAAAATAGTGTGCGCCACTTCAGCGGCACGCAAAACGATGCGCGGCAACACGACCTGCACGCGAAACGGTGCACGTACCTCAAAACTGCACGCAAAACGGTGCATGTCTGACTGTAGGGTTGCCCGCAAAACGGTGCATATTTTTTCTTAGCCCTGCACGAAAAATGATGTAAATAGTAGTAATCTACACGTAAAATGGTGCGCATTGTGTCCAACCCGCACGCAAAACGGAACACGTAACCCCGTATGGCACGCAAAACAGTGCACATTCTACGATATGGTTGCACACAAACCGATGCACGTTTTTTCCAGCCCTGCACGAAAAACAAGACGCAACGTTAGAGTCTGCGCGCAAAATGGTGCCCGTTAGTCCAACCTGCACGCAAAACGGAAGCACATACCTTGTATTGGCACGCAAAACGGTTGCACGTTCCTTTTTCAACTTTGCCTGCGAAAACGGTGCATATTTTCTGAGCCCGCTTCCAAAACTGTGCAATTAGTGAATCCGCACGCAAAAACGGTTGCATATCTCCACGAGCGGCACGCAAAATGAGGCGCGCCCAAAATGCCCGGCGAAACTCGCGCAGTAAAACGGCACAGAAAAGTTGGGTCCCCTAACATGCACGTGGGCATGGGGTCAAATCCAAAATCAAAAGGAAATGTAAGAACAGCGACAAAAATACCGCAAAACTGGCATACGGGACCTACCTCAACATCGTCGCGTCGTCCAACGTACCCATCAGCCCTTTTTTGAAACATCTTGCGCGCTCCACGGAGTCAACGGCGCGCTCGCCGCGCCTCGAAAACCCCGGGCGAAATCGCCCGGTTCGCTCCTGGTATCGCTCGGGGTGAAGACAAAACGGGAGAAAAAGGAGGAAAAAGGGGCAATTCGGGCCTAAATAGGCCATTTCCGGACTTTCGGGCGCACCCTTCGGGCGCCCGAAAGTTTCCGGGCGGCTACACAGTAACCGCCCCCCAAACGCGGTCCCCGGTCCACGGCGCGCCAGCTCAATGCCACGTCACCACGCTCGGCCACCCGAGCGTGACACGTGTCCCTGGACCCGTGCACCGCGACCACGGAAAACGTGGCGGCCAATCGGGGCCGCCACGTGGAACCGCACCCCAGCCACGCCCTGACGCTGGTCGCAACGATGGGGTCGCGTCAGCGCGTCACGTCGCGCTGAGCCGCACCAATGGAGGGCCGACACGTGGCCTCCCTGCTGACACCGCGCCAGGGGGTCCGCCGCGCCTTCCCCACGCGCCCTGCCGCCTTGACCGCGGCGGCCAATGGGGAAGCGCCACGTGGTCGTTTTCCCACTACCACGCGGCCTTCGGGCCGCGCGCCACAGCGCGCGCGCGCGAAACTTGCCTCGGGATTCGTGCCCGTTCCTCGGGATTCGCGCCCGATGCCTCAGGATCCGTGCAACTGCCTCGGGATCCGTGCCAACTGCCTCGGGATCCGTGCCACTGCTCGGGATCCGTGCCACTGCCTCGGGATCCGTGCCAACCGAAAAATTTCGGGCGCGCTACAGTAATTCTACGGGCGCACCTCATTCGGACCGGGCTGCTACAGTGAACCGGGTTCGCTACAGTGCAGCCCCGTTCGCTGCAGCCCCCAAAACCGGGTTGCTACAATACTTTCCGGGCGCCCGGAACTCATTTTCGGGCGCCCGAAACTTGGGCCAAAGCCAGTTTCGCCCGTTTTCGTCCGTTCTTGCCCGTTCTCGCCCGTTCTGCGCTCAAATTTGACGGGTAGCCACAGTTAACTTAATTACCCTCCCTGGTACTTAAACTTTTCAGTTTGGACCCTCTCTGGGTTGCCAAAGTCCTCACTGTATTTAATTTCGCTGGCGAGGCCCGTCTCCGCTCTCCGGGTGTCCGATCAACGCGAAACTTTTACCGTGGCCTCCAAAAACATATTTACGGAGCTCCCGTAATTTTCTAGGAATTTTCCGAGACTGTGGATTTCTCCACTTATAATCTGGGCCCACTTTCTCACATAAGATTCTAGATATCTTATTTTAATCCCGATTTGGGCCCCAATTCATTTCCAGGTCATCCTTTTACCTCTATAAATTCAATAAAATAGCATTTCATACCATTTTATTTACATTTATTTATTTATTAAAATTCCGGTTCACTACATTCTACCCCCCTTAAAATAAGTTTCGTCCTCGAAACTTGAGTCACATCTCGACTCCTACTTGATCGAGAGGGAGGAATCTTACCCTCACTACTGGGCTCACTGTACATCGTGACCGGCATCACACTGCCTGCTCGCCTACAATTACACGAGCAGCCCATTCCTGGATCCCTACCTCAACTCAGGGACAAACTCAGACCTGGTGTCTGGCCATTTTTACCAAGTAGGTGAGAGACACATTTGAGCACTTGTTCTCTCTCAATTGCTACAAATGGCGAAGTCTCTTCTTGCGAAATCTTCACTTTAATTCCGCGGTCATTTTACCTTTCACAAGGAGGTTGCATCTGCAACTAATTACATTTACCGCATTTTCCGGTCACTCGCTGCCTATGTGGAGGGCATAGGCCAACCACAAGTCCTCAATTATCTCACACGCTGCTAGCGCTCTAAGTCCACGGGTTTTCAGCTAACCCGATATCTCGGACTACTAATAGGTTCACAGACCACGGTCCAATAGGGGCCTATACCCCAAACTAACCCAACACTGTACAATGGCTCTCACTAGCGCACAGACCCAATCGTCATACGGGTAGATCCTCACTTAGGATTACTACACCAACACTCCCACTAGGAGCTACAGTACCTCAATCACCACTAGCTCTACGGCCTGGTCATATCACACTCTCAGTGTACTAATAGCCTCAATGCTCACACGTGGCATTCCACGTTCCCGGGTCATCGCTCGGACTACCGTCCCGACCAAATCACTATCATGCCCCGCCATCAGGTCTCGGGCCGCTGTCTCTCACAGCTGACTGCGCCTGCCCACTGGGCTACAGGCCCACAGTCCACAAACATGGTCCAGGCACGGATCGTCCCCAAGCGAACCCGCTAATCGTCGCCACGCGACCCCTATGCTCACTGAGCAAATCCAACTAGCAAGTCGTCAATCTACGACCCCAAACTCTCTGTCCACTCTGGCCACACTGGGCAAAGGCTACTATGCCACCTAATCAGCTATCTCTGGCTAAACAATACTTGTGCTCCATGAGCACCCAAACAATTGGGCGTCCTACGCCCCCATGCTAAATCGCAGAAAATCCATTGTTAAGCGATTCGCTTACGTAACCCTACGGTTCTTGTGCACTCTCCCAACTGGGTCGAGGCATGACAATAACAACTCACCATCCTGGTGACTAACACGCAAATCCTGCGGTGGCAATCCTTGCCATTACACCCATTCATTAGAACGGCGCCAGTAAAACTCTCGCTCTTTCGAGAGGTCCACGCATCCTGAGGCCTACTCTAGGCCCGTAAACCTTTCTTGCCCTAACCTTTAGGACATATTTACTTGGTTCTCGCAACATAGCGATCACCAGCGTTTTATAAATCGGTCTCTCACTGGACCTTTCCAACCATACTTTGCCAGCAAATTAGCTGACACAAGCTTACATCACTCTTTGCTGAAGGTGCGGGGTTCGCCGACAAAAGCTCGGCGGCCACTGCCACCCGCTCTACTATCACCCCAGCAGGCGGCGACGCCGTATACTCACGCGTCATCTATACAGCCTCAGCTAGCTGCGATATCAGCCACCGGAGCCTATTGAGCTGCTCCGACTGACACATTGACGCCACTTATAGGCGTCGGAATCTGTCTGCCTGTCGGCGGGAAGTCCCCGTCTAGCGGCAAGAAGCTTGATCTGCTGCTGGACCATACCAATAAGTGCGGCCACCTGCTATCGTAACTCGCGTACATCGTTTGACCCCGAGCCCTCTCGTGACTCGAGTCGAACCAGGCGCGTTTCTCTATGTGGTGTTATCGCCAATGTGCACACCACAACAAACGACTAGCTCAAATTTAGCCATTTGAGCAATGCGCAGTCTATATACCGACAAAAAGGCTCGTGGACTCAATCATGCGAAAATATAAGAGGGTACTTCTTTTCATCTCCAACATTACGTTGTCGGCCGCCAACGTAATATCCGAAGAATAAAAGCTCGGCGCCCTCAATCAGTCCCAACATCCTTTTGGGAACAACAATAACCAATCAAATACTTTCGCCCAATAATCGTCGCACTCTCTCGTGCTAATTCCCTAGGGTCTCCCTAAGGTTGTTAACCACCTAGGACTATTCCTAGTCTCTGATACCACTCTAATCTGTCACGCCCCGAGTCCGCCAATTTGTACGGTTCGGGCACGCCAACAGACCCGCCAATCGGGTATGACCTTTCACTACCCGAAAGGAACGGTAACATCCATAATAACACAACAAGTGTATGCGGAAGCTCAATATCAGAGTACTAAAAATCACTACTAATTTAAATTTTTGCAATAACTAAAGCGAAAATGGAAGCATACAGAGTGAACTATAATATAAATTTATTACACTTTACATCTCTGAACTTGCAATTAAAATTATTACAATTCCTTTACATAATTTCCTCACCATACATAGTTCACTCAAGAAATATATAAAAAGGGATACCTCTGCTAGACCCTCTAGGTCTCTATGCTGCTGGGCACTTGCCCTATCGAATGCCTCGCTGACTGCACCTGTATCCGTCCCGACCGCTGCATCCATGCCTGTACCTGGGGGGGGGGGTCACCCAGGGGGTGTGAGAACTACGACAGAGTTCCCAGTGGGTTCAACCACCGAGAGAAAGTGTCCTACAACCACTTGGTCCAATGGAAGCAAAAATAATAGTGCTAGGAAACTAAATCCTCAATATCAAAATGCAGCTATGCAATATAACATATCACTACACTATCTGTGTATAACCATCTACCCAGCACTACTCTGTCTAGCCACACTAGGCTGCTAAGCACCAACTCGGCCACTATGCCGCTGAATACAGGGTCCAACTAACCCGGCCACCTTGGCCACTCTATTTTTCTTTATTCTTTAGATTCTGGTGCTTTAGTTCAAGTTAACCCTCGGAAATTCTTATCCAACGGGCCCGAGCCCGGTAGTCTTGCTACCATAAGATAAGATTTCTAAGGTTGCCGATAACACCCGCAAGTGTTACCCCGCCCAACGGGGAACTTGTCATACGGGTCACTGCCCGGGAGAGGGACACTGCCCATGGCTCCGACAAGATCTACGTTTCACCCCCGAAGGTACGCCCATTTTATCTTTTTATATTTTCTTACTTTTCTTTCTACTTTAGTTCTTAGCCTCTTTGCCTTTGAACACTTGCTTTCCTTTCTTATTCAGGCTTATAGCTCCCTTTTTGCCACTGGCAAATCACTTTCTCTTTTCTTTGAGCATTTAGCTCCTTGCTTTCACTTTTAGCCATTCGAAAGTACCTCGTCCGACGGGTCACTGCCCAGGGAGTCCTGCTCCACTTGACGAGTCTCAAATTCGAAGGCGCCAATTACATTTTCTTTATGCTTTTAGCCACTTTTAGCTTGCTTTTAATCTTTGCCTTTTACATTTATTACCTCTTATCCTAGGTCTTGCCATAAGGATAATTAGAGAGTCTCCTGGACTCTTAAACATTTCTCTTTTATTTCTTTAACTCAAATTGAAGTTAAAGTTATTATCCATTTGCCCAGACACCCTATGACCTTCTAGGGTTATATTTGATCAACTCTTTAAACTGGGGATCTCATCCCACATTTCTGATTCCTCACTGAATCCTAGAGTTAACTAAACTCTGTTTTCCTGCTTCACCATTAACTTAGAGTTACACTGACTCTAATTCCATGTTCCACTGTTATCTTGGAATTACATTGACTCTACTTTTCTGTTTTCCCTTTCATATCTCCACACTTGATCCACCTTTTCCATCCTCCTGATTCCTTACTGAATCCTAGAGTCAACTTGACTCTATTTCCTGTCTGTGAGTTTAAACTCTTCTAGCTCAACTTAGGTTCCCTTTACCTAAGTCCCATGTCATACTTGTCCTAGAGTTCCATAACTCTATGCTGACCTCTAGTTCACCTTAGGTTTCCTTACCTAAGTTCCATGTCATACTCATCCTAGAGTTCCTTGACTCTATGTTGAACACTAGTTCTCCTTAGGTTCTCTTTACCTAAGTTCCATGTCATATACACCCTAGAGTTTTCTGACTCTATGTTGATCACTCTATCCAGTGTCCTTAGGTTATCACCTAAGACCATGCCACTCATCCTTCCTAGGATAACTCCTAAGTTGATGTCACTCGTCAAACCCCTAAACTAGGTTTTCTCCTAGTCTTACTACCAACAAGTTCTGTTCCCTTATATCACATGATTCCTAGGGTTGTACCCTAACATGATCACAGTCATCAAGTAATTACTCATTTCTACGCATGCAATTATTTTCATATCCATCATAAAAATAATATTTATCCTCTAAGTCCTTTTTGCACATGAAAATGAATTATCTTCTTTTGGCAACCGACAGTTGCATTTATCATCTGTGTCCATCTACACATACAAATTTATCCCCTATTGTGGATAAATCATAAATATCACTTTTCCTCTAAATTTCTCTACACATGCACATATATCATCTGTTATTGGCAACCAACAGTTGCTCTTTTCATCTGTGTTCCTCTAAACATGCAATCTTATTCATAATTACCTAACGCCTCTAACAGGCTACTATCATGCTTCGAATCGAAAAGCAAAGGAGCAAGGGGAGAGGTCACCCAATTTCGGTAGAATTCCCCACCTTGTGGTGTCCCCAATTGCTCGTAGACACTTGCAATTGGTCTCCGCGCGATTCCACTTGTCTCCTCGAGCTTGCACGCAAAACGGTGCACATCCCTCGAGTCCGCACGCAAAACGGTGCACGTCCTACAACCCTGCACGCAAAACGATGCATGTCACTAAAACCCATACGTAAAAATAGTGTGCGCCACTTCAGCTGGCACGCAAAACGATGCACGGCAACACGATCTGCACGCGAAACGGTGCACGTACCTCAAAACTACACGCAAAACGGTGCATGTCTGACTGTAGGGTTGCCCGCAAAACGGTGCATATTTTTCTTAGCCCTGCACGAAAAATGATGTAAATTAGTAGAATCTACACGTAAAATGGTGCGCATTGGTCCAACCCGCACGCAAAACGGAGCACGTACCCCGTATTGGCACGCAAAACGGTGCACATTCTACGATATGGTTGCACGCAAAACGATGCACGTTTTCCAGCCCTGCACGAAAAACAAGACGCAACGTTAGAGTCTGCGCGCAAAATGGTGCCCGTTAGTCCAACCTGCACGCAAAACGGAGCACATACCTTGTATTGGCACGCAAAACGGTGCACGTTCCTTTTTCAACTTTGCACGCAAAACGGTGCATATTTTCTGAGCCCGCGTCCAAAACTGTGCATATTAGTTGAATCCGCACGCAAAACGGTGCATATCTCCACGAGCGGCACGCAAAACGAGGCGCGCCCAAAATGCCCGCGAAACTCGCGCAGTAAAACGGCACAGAAAAGTTGGGTCCCTAACATGCACGTGGGCATGGGGTCAAATCCAAAATTCAAAAGGAAATGTAAGAACTGCGACAAAAATACCGCAAAACGGCATACGGGACCTACCTCAACATCGTCGCGTCGTCCAACGTACCCATCAGCCCTTTTTGAAACATCTTGCGCGCTCCACGGAGTCCACGGCGCGCTCGCGCGCCCTCGAAAACCCCGGGCGAAATCGCCCGGTTCGCCTCCTGGTACGCTCGGGTGAAGCCAAAACGGAGAAAAGGAGGAAAAAGGGGCAATTCGGGCCTAAATAGGCCATTTCCGGACTTTCGGGCGCACCCTTTCGGGCGCCCGAAAGTTTCCGGGCGGCTACAGTAACCGCCCCCAAACGCGGTCCACGGTCCACGGCGCGCCAGCTCAATGCCACGTCACCACGCTCGGCCAACCCAAGCGTGACACGTGTCCCTGGACCCGTGCACCGCGACCACGGAAACGTGGTGGCCAATCAGGGGCCGCCACGTGGACCGCACCCAGCCACGCCCTGACGCCGGTCGCAGCGATGGGTCGCGTCAGCGCGTCACGTCGCGCTGACCGCCCAATGGGAGGCCGACACGTGGCCTCCCTGCTGACACCGCGCCAGGGGGTCCGCCGCGCCTTCCCCACGCGCCCTGCCGCCTTGACCGCGGCGGCCAATGGGGAAGCGCCACGTGGCGTTTTCCCACCTACCACGCGGCCTCGGGCCGCGCGCCACAGCGCGCCGCGCGCGAAAACTTTCCTCGGGATTCATGCCCGTGCCTCGGGATTCGCGCCCGCTGTCTCGGGATCCGTGCCAACTGCCTCGGGATCCGTGCCACTGCCTCGGGATCCGTGCCAACCGAAAAATTTCGGGCGCGCTACAGTAATTTCCGGGCGCACCTCATTCGGACCGGGCTGCTACAGTGAACCGGGTTCGCTACAGTGCAGCCCCGTTCGCTGCAGCCCCCAAGACCGGGTTGCTACAATACTTTCCGGGCGCCCGGAACTCATTTTCGGGCGCCCGAAACTTGGGCCAAAGCCCAGTTTCGCCCGTTTTCGTCCGTTCTTGCCCGTTTCTCGCCCTTTTCGCTCAAATTTGACGGGTAGCCACAGTTTAACTTAATTTACCTCCTGGTACTTAAACTTTTCAGTTTGGACCCTCTCTGGGTTGCCAAAAGTCTCACTGTATTTAATTTCGCTGGCGGGGCCCGTTCTCGCTATCCGGGTGTCCGATCAACGCGAAACTTTTACCGTGGCCTCAAAACATATTTACGGAGCTCCCGTAATTTTCTAGGAATTTTCCAAGACTGTGGATTTTCCACTTATAATCTGGGCCCACTTTCTCACATAAGATTCTAGATATCTTATTTTAATCCCGAATTGGGCCCAATTCATTTCCAGGTCATCCTTTACCTCTATAAATTCAATAAAATAGCATTTCATACCATTTTATTTACATTTATTTATTTATTAAAATTCCGGTTCACTACAACTACTAAGTAATGAAACCGAGCACCAACCTCGAGAAAGAAAACCAAACCGAGCACCAACCTCGGGAAAGATGTTACGGAATTTGAGTTGGCGTAGTTTTGTGAAAGGTTCAAGTCTTGAAGATTTAAGGTGAAGAAAGTTGGATCATTTAACTCAATCTCAAGAAAGAAGAATTCAAAAGGATCAGGTATGTTTATCTAAAGATTATTGGTGATCCGAATACTTCTTGTAGTGTAGAAACACCTGGAAGAGTTTTTAACTGCATAAAAATCAAAAACTGGTGTTCGGACATGTTCAGGATCCGGATCAGAGCCAGCGATCCGGATCCCGAAGGTTGTTGTTTCATACATCACTTCAATCCGGATCGCAGCATCTCACGATCCGGATCCCGAACGTTGAGTTTTCTGAAATGTATGAACGATCCGGATCAGGCATTCCAATCCGGATCCCGAACGTTTGTTTTCTGGAAACCGTCTTTATTGCTACTGCAATCCGGATCGCCCAAATCCGATCCGGATCGCCGTCCGTCAAAATTCCAGAAATATTAGGTTTTTGATTCTTATCTCCTTCCAAATGTTTCTAACCTATAAATAGACCCTATGACTCTTTTTCTAGGGTTAATCCAAAATAGAGCCGTCATATTCATATATCATTTCATACGGCCTAGATCCACATATAGAGAAGAAAGGAAATCATTAGAGAATACTCTATGTTTCTTCATCTATATTGATTAGTTTGATTCTAGGTTTTCATACTCACATCTTGAGTTGAATCAAACTAATGAATACTTAGATGGTATTTCCGATCTATCTTTGATCTAAGTATTCGGCGGATCATCACCACCCAAAAACAACGATTTCCCCAAAATCGGCGCGTGGATTCGCGTGTCCTTGTGGATTCAAGGTTCAACCGCTCTCGTGGATTCGGAGCGAGGCACGTTCGTGGATTCGAAGGGTGCTATTGGGTGCAGACCGTGGATTCGGTCGGACGTCGTGGATTCGACGTTGGACGCCGTGGATTCGGCGTTGGGCGCAGATCGTGGATTCGAGAAGCGTCGCGGAGCGAGCGGAGAAGATCCTCTAGGAGCGTATGGAAAAGGTTGAGTCGTAAGTGTGTACGGTAAATCACCTTGTACGTGTTTTAATTCTAGTGGATTTCTGCCGTGTTATCGGTCCCGTGGTTTTTTACTCCGGTGATGGAGTTTTCCACGTAAAAATCTTGCGTGTTATTTTTATTTCCGCATTGGGTTTTTATCGCAACGATTTTTGAGTGTTTATACGTTTACACCTATTCACCCCCCTCTAGGTGTTTCTTCCCCTATTTAGATCTACATTACATATAACCTAACAAAGAAAACTAAACCGAGCACCAACCTCGAGAAAGAAAACCAAACCGAGCACCAACCTCAGGAAAGAAAACTAAACCGAGCACCAACCTCGGGAAACCGGACCGAGCACCTACCTCGGTAAACCACGCCGAGCACCTACCCCGACGGGTCGCACCGCTCACACCTTGGCGCCTCAAACCCCCCACCTACGGGGTCCCCCACTACGTCACCTCGTGGGTATACACGGGTCATCGACCACTTTTCCGGAAAAGCACACCCTTTGCGTGTCACGCCCCGAGTGTAAACCAGAACTCGGGCTCGTCTACAGATCCGCCGTGCACACGGAATTTTCCGCATACACGAAGCGCCGGTAACCTGCTCAAATAAAACAGATACAAAATAGAGCAATAAAACAGAGCTGAACTGAAAAATACTACATCTCAGACTGAACTGGAAGTAAAAGGAAATACAAAATGACTGTAGAATAAAGTACAAGTTTCTCTCCCAGCTCACCACAAAATACAACCAGCTGGCTAAAGCTAGACCCCAAAAGTAAAAGTACAACCGTCTGAGATAGGATACATAAGAGGTACCAGTCTAGCTACTCACTGTCGGCCCACTGTCTAGCTACTCAGCCGTCCTCTCTCCTCGACCCGCCGCTGTATGTCCAGCAGCACCCGCAGAAGGCTCTGCAAAACAAAGGAGAAGAAAAGAAAAAGAAGAATGGGGGTGAGAACTACTAGTAAACCAGTAGCCTCCCCTAGTGGGTAAAACCTCAAACTCTGACACACCCACTAGGTCTACCAGAGGCAAAAAGGAAAGAAGAGTGGTAAGAAAAGAAACCGCTGCAAAAGGGAAATCTACCACTACTATGCCTCTAAAATACAGTCCTAGTCTGGAACAACCGTATGCAACAGTAACCAACCGTCCCAGATAAACCCAATCTGTACCGCCCTCATCATCGGGCAAATAAGCCGCGCCGATGTGATATCAAAACTCCTGCTGCCGCCCTCATCATCGGGCAAATAAGCCGTGCCGATGTGATAGCAAAACTGTCCATAACTGTCCGGCCCCGGCCTCCGAAGGGGATCTCGAGGGGAGCTACCCACACGAGTAAAGCATCACCGGGCAATAACCACGCCGGTGTGATAAAAGCATCACCGGGCAATAACCGCGCCGGTGATAAAAGCAGGATTGGATCACAACTATAAAGCCCCCAGTGGAACACAACCCTCCACTAAAAGAAAACTGATTCCCCAATCAGATGCAAAAGTAACCATCCGGTCAATCGCCCAATATCCGCGATTGCCGCAATACCCCACAATCCACGACCAGGTCTCACAATCGACCTCCGGTCAACCGCCCAAAATCCGCGGTCGCCACCAAAACCCATGATCCATAATCCAGGCCCCGGCTACACTATCCCAAACCCCTGCTCAAACCCGAGCAAACCCACCTGACTAACGAAAAGGAGAAAGAAGCAAACAAGGTTTCTCCTAAGTCAAGTTCCAGCATGAAAGTGTAGCGATAAAAGATGGCCTATCTAGATGTCCAAACAAGCATGCAAATGTTCTCAAGGAAATAAAGGAAAAGGTGACCAATAGTGGTTCCACATGTGTAACAATTAATAACTCCGCATAGATGTAACCATCATGCTAAAACATTATCCAACCACAACTGTCTATGATCCATGATAAAGCATCACTATCCACCTATGCATGTCATAAAATCCTCAAATAGTACCAACCACTAACAGGATAATCATACAGTCCAAAATAAGCATTCCATTCCACATGCAAGGTTAAACGCTAACATTCCATCCATACAAACATGTATAACCCCCAACCACTATCAGAGTTCCACAATAGTAACTTTCATATGAGAGGCTCACAATCATTTACTTTAAGCATGCATGTCCATAATTGATCATTCAATAAACCAATTGGAGGATCTCTCCAATATTCCTAGGGGCATGTCAGAAAATTGAGGAGTATAACAACCACCCACCTCGATCGCTAATTCCAAGTCCAAGAAGTGCTCCAGGCCAAAAGCTAAACCGCCGCGATCACTGAACAAGAATTACCCCAAAACATACAATTAAACTCAACACATGCTGTCCCAAAGCTAACAGTCCAAAGATGCCCTATTTTTACCTGCGAGGAGTGCCCAGAAAAATCCAAGAATAATACCCTCACGATCCTCGCGACGAACCCGTCGAAACGAGTACCTGCACGCTCAAATCCGAGTTTCCCACACTGAGAAATAAATCCGACAAGGGGACCACCCCAAAATAATCTGCTCTCAAAAACTGTAGCACTAATTCCTGTAACCAGAGAGTTCTCACCTTCGAAAAATATTCAGAAAATTCCAAGAAAAATTGGGGATATTCCTCGTGATGTGTAGATGCAAAACGCCTTATGAATCGCTCCAATCTGATGCCTGTGCGCGAAGATATCATCAAAATACTGCAACACTGTCCAAAACTCCGCCCCAGAAAATGAGGTCACAAGATGATCCGAAAAACCCATGAAAAGCTCGGAATGGGAAAAACCAGTACACATGGGAAACGTAGCCCTACCTGTCGTGAGTCTAACGACGCAAGAATCGCCTCATTCGGAGGTCGGAGTAAGCCGGGGGAGTCCTCGCACCAAAATGCGACGAAGAAGATCACAAACGAACGAGCGTCCTGCCGCGCCGTAAAAATAGAAACCTTGGGATACGTGCCGCAGAAAAATCCTGGAATCTGCAGATGGATCCAGCTCTGGGAGATGAAGAAATCTCGTGAAGGTGGCACTGTGAAAGGAGGAACAGGGAAAGAGTTCTTCACTGCAGAACTTGGCCTATTTATAGGCCAGGAAAAACAATTGGAGAAATGACCAATGGGTCCCCACTTTCGGGCGCTCCCGGTTTTCGGGCGGCTACAGTGTTGGGCCCGGCCCAACACTGTGCGCGCCCGAAATCGCCACGGGCCTCCACGTCGCCCCCGAACAGGCAACAGCCTTCCCCGCCGCATGCGTAGCGCCGCGTGGCCCGCCTGGTCAACGCGGGTGGGTGGCGCCCGCGAATCACAGGGCGCCACCTGGCCCGCACTAACCCCCCGAACAACCCTGGCGCGCCGCCTGGCACCCCCTGCCGCGCACTGTTCCGAGGCACCCCGCGCTCCGTGGTCCCTGCCTGCGTGAGCCCGCCAACCAGAAACCGCCACGTGTCCCGCCGGTCCATGCATCGCGCCCGCCTGTTCCGTGGTCCAAGTCCACTACACCGACCAATCCCAAGAAGCCACGTGTCCAACCCCCTGGTGCACGACGGCCCGTGGACCGCGCGCCTGCCCGCGCACCCGCGCGCCTGCCCGCGCCCACGCGCTGCCCGCGGCCGCTCTGCCGCCTGCCCGAGCCCGTCCGCCGTGCTCCGCCGCTGCCCGCCGCCGCCGCAGCTGCCCGCCGCCGGCCGGAGTTACTGTTCCGGCATGAACAGTAACCCGATGCTCAAAAATAACAAGTGGGTAGTCCGTTTTGACCGTTTTCGCGTGCTGAATCCGAATTTGATGTCCATTTTGCCAAATTCTAACTCCAAAATTTGCCGAAGGCACCCGGAAAGGTGTTCTTTTGCCCAAACTTCGCGCTGAGCCCAAATGTAATATCCACTTTGCGCGAAACCACTTCCGAAGATCCGACGGAGTCCACAGCTCACCCACGTGATCCAATTAAGCCCGAAGTCCGCCACTTGTGTCCATTTGGCGCACAAACACCTCCGCGACACCCCGTAGGCCTCCAGAAGCCACCCAACGTACTGCGACAGCGCTGCGGAGATCCAGGTCATCACATTGCGGTGGCCAAATCGCGGGTGCGCGTGCTGCAGCCTCGAGCATCGTAACCAAGTACACAAAACGAAACCAACAATAATGAACCAAGTACCCAAAGCGAAACCAACAATAATGAACCAAGTACCCAAAACGAAACCAACAATAATGAACCAAGTTCCCAAAACGAAACCAACAATAATGAACCAAGTACCCAAAACGAAACCAACAATAATGAACCAAGTACACAAAACGAAACCAACAATAATGAACCATAGAGATCATCACAGATTACCACAGTTAGTTGAGAAGTTGAAATATATTTACAGTTTTTAAATCCCGGCACTAAACCTCAGAACGAGTACCCACCACATGATAATCATGACAGTAACGAAATTGCGCATAAAGGGGTTCTAAGGGTGTACCCACCTGAAGCGCGAAGAAGAAGATGTGCGAAAACTCCAGTTAAAACACTACCTTGTGCCCGAAGAAGATCTATAGTAAAACTTATCGTTAAAAACATCGTCGCGGTTAAAAACACTCAAAAACGGGGCGAAACGGGCCAAAAACAGAGCTTCTGGACCCTCAAACAGAAGACTGGTGCACGGGTCCATGCGTGGACCGGGTTCACGACGCAGGACAGCCGGGGCGCAGAACGGGAGCACGCCGCAGCGGTGGACCGCTGCGGCATGGGCCGGGGCGCGCACGGGCGGAAGCGCGAGCCGGGTCCACGCGATTGGGCTGCGGGGGCGTGCACCGAGTGTACGCCGAAACGGTGGGCCGCGCGACCTGGCGCACGCTTTCGTGCGCCGGGTCCGCACCCCTGGGCCCGGCAGCCGTGAACCGGGTGCACGCCAGGTCTGGTGGACCGCGTGGCCTGGCGCACGCAACCGTGCACCGGGTTCGCGTCGCTGGGTCCGGAATCCGTGCACCGGGTGCACGCCGGGTCTGGTGGACCGCGTGGCCTGGCGCAGGCAACCGTGCACCGGGTTCGCGCCGCTGGGTCCGGAATCCGTGAACCGGGTGCACGCCGGGTCTGGTGGACCGCGTGACCTGTTTCTTCCGGATGAACAGTACTTCGACCTCTTTTTCGGCTCCGGTTGCGACGCCGCGACCCCGGCGACGGCGGCGACGACCCCGCGGACACGACAACAGCGGCGACGGCCTCCCGTTTGACAACGGCGGCGGCGGCCTCCCGTTCAACAACCCACGACACCGACAAAAAGGAAAACCCTAGACCGAAATTAAACGAAAAGACCCGAACCGCTTACCTCGCTTTCACCGGAGGAGGAGGAGAAGGAGGATCGTCCGCCCCTCGCTCGTTCGATCCCCAGAAAGAGCGATTGTTCCTCCCCTCTCCCCGTTTCGCCGCCACGGTTCTTTACGCCCAACGTCGGATGGTGGAAAGAAGGTAGGAGGAGGGTTGGGGTTTCTCCCGCACTCCTCAGGAGAGCCCTAACACACGAACCCAAAGGGATGAGAAGTAGGAAAAATAAGTTCAAATCCCCAAAATCGAAACCTAAACGATCGGGTGCGAACCAGCGGTCCAATTTTACCTCGAAAAACGTGCCGATCGCCCGCACGCCTTGCGATGCACCCGAAACCGCTAATAACTCGAAAAATTATTCTGGGAGGTCCCGGAGTCTGAAATCAAATCCGATTGCACCGCCGCTCATCGTTTTGCGGCCCCTACCACCTAAAAATATCCACAAACCCCGACGATCAGCCCAAAAATTCTCGAATTTCAACCCCCCTCCCTAATAATTAAGAAGATCCAATTAAGACCAAAACGGAAAACCGGAGGGTCGAGGGACCACCCACTCAATAAAAGAACCCACTGACATAAAAAGATGAAAAGTCCGATCACAGCAAGATCCCGTCCGATCACCTCGAAAAGCGTGCTGGCCACTTAGCACGGAAATTGGTGCACAACACAGAGGCAAACGCTTTGACCCCCATTCCGGGAAATCCGTAAATCGGAATCCGAATCCGGTCGCTTTGTCGTTCTCCATTTTTTGAGCTCAAACGAGGAAAAATACTCGCGGTCCAGACCCAGTCCATTGCCGAAAACACCGTGAAGAGTCTCCCCAATAATCCCGTCATAAAACGAAGGTATACAAAGGCATCGGAACGCAAGAGTACTACATCACTCACCACTTAAAAGAAGTTTCGTCCTCGAAACTTAACCCTGGTCCGCAATGAATAAATCTGGGTAGCACTCCCTCATCTTTGACTCCAGTTCCCACGTCGCTTCACGTCCTTCCTGGTTGCTCCACAGCACCTTCACATGGGGGATCGTCCGGTTGCGCAACCCTTTCTGTCCTCTCGTGCTGAGATCTGCACCGGTGTTCCGTCGAAGCTCAGGTCCTCTCTAAGCTCAAAAACAGTGACCATCCATCACCCAAATCAAGTACGCAGGCCCGAAGCATAACTTCGAAAATCCGGTTCATTCGCTCGGACTGCCCGTCGGTCTGGGGGTGAAACGTCATGCTGAAGTGTGGTTTAGTCTCTAGAGCTTGTTGTAATCCTTGCCAAAGGTTCGACACAAGCCGAGTGTCTCTAGCCCACGTCGTATGGATGGGTGGGAGAAGAGCCGACTTCGTCAATCGAGCTACTATGACTCAAACCGCATCGCGTCCTTGAATATCTTCGTATCACCCGGATGCGCCGTATAGGGGGCGCAGTGCGCCTCCAACAATATCTCTTTTTTCAACTCTGGCAGCTTTGGTAAGCAATTTTGCCCTCGAAAACGCGTTGCGTCGTTCGCACTCGCCGAAGGGTCGCTCGCGTGGTCCAGGGGTCTTGTCTCGAATAAGCTGTATCTGTGCGCCTGTTTCCTGACCTCCTAGGGTTGGCTCGACCATCAACGACAAAAGTCGCGCGACAGTACCGGTCCTGCTGAGTACTCGCGCTCATCGGTCCCCCCCCTTCGGTTTGACCCTTCCTGCTCATAACATTCACTACCACACTTGCTTTTCCCCTGGGTGATACTGAATGGACAAACCGAGTCCTTCAGCAACTCCAGCCAATGCCTCTGTCGCAAAAAAATCAAATCCTTCTCTGTGAACAAAACTCAAGGCTGTGGCGATCCGAAAACTCATCACGATGAACTCCAAAAGGTGGTGTCTCCAAAGTTTTAAAACGAAGACGACTGCTGCCAGTTCCGGGTCGTGTGTGTTGGGTTATATGTATAATAGGATCTAAATAGGGGAAAAAACACCTAGAGGGGGGGTGAATAGGTGTAAACCATAAACACTCAAAAATCTTTGCGATATAAAAACCTAATGCGGAAAAATAAATAACACACAGAGATTTTTACGTGGAAAACCCCAAACCGGAGTAAAAAACCACGGGATCGATAACACGGTGAAATCCACTAGAATTAAACACGTATAAGGTGATATACCGTACTCACAGACGACTCAACCTTTTCCATACGCTCTTAGTTGATCTTCTCCGCTCGCTCCAGACGCTTCTCGAATCCACGATGTGTGCCCAACGCCGAATCCACGGCGTCCAACGTCGAGTCCACGACGTCCGACCGAATCCACGGTCTTCACCCAGTAGCACACTTCGAATCCACGAACGTACCTCGCTCCGAATCCACGAGAGCGGTTGCACCTTGAATCCACAAGGCCACGCGAGTCCACGCGCCGATTTTAGGGTAAATCGTTATTTTTTGGGTGGTGATGATCCGCCGAATACTTAGATCAAAGATAGATAGGAAATACCATCTAAGTATTCATTAGTTTGATTCAACTCAAAATGTGAGTATGAAAACCTAGAATCAAACTAATCAATATAGATGAAGAAACATAGAATTAATCTAGTTATTTCATTTCTTCTCTATATGTGGATCTGAGGCCGTATAAAATGATATTTGATTATGACGGCTACTTTTTGGACTAACCCTAGAAAAAGAATTATAGGGTCTATTTATAGGTTAGAAACCCTTGGAAGAAGATAAGGATCGAAAACTAACCTTTTCTGGAGTTTTTACATGACGACGATCCGGATCGGAAATCGGCGATCCGGATTGCAGTAGCGAGAAAAACAGATTCCAGAAAGACGAAGGTTAGGGATCCGGATCGAAGTGCTTGATCCGGATCGTTCATACAGTTCACCAAACATCAACGTTCGGGATCCGGATTGCGAAGCATGATCCGGATCGTTCAAGGAAAATGGTAAACTCAATGTTCGGGATCCGGATCAAGGGAAGCTACGATCCGGATTGAACTGGTGTATGAACGAACCACCTTCGGGATCCGGATTGAACAGTCTGATCCGGATCCTGAACATGTCCCATGTCCAGTTTTTTATATTTATGCAATAAGAAATCCATCCAAGTGTTTCTACGCTATAAGAAGTATTCGGATCACCAAAGATATTAAGTTAAACATACCTGATCATTTTGAATTCTTCTTTCTTGAGATTGAGTTATATGATCCAACTTCCTTTACCTTCAATCTTCAAGACTTAACCGAATTCACGAAATACGCCAACTCAAATTCCGTAACAATCTCCCCCTTTGGCGGTTTCGTGACAAAACATAGATCCACTCAAGAAAATTCAAAAAGATATTTTTGTTGCTATCACCATACAACAAAAATTTACAATGGAGATCCAAAATAAAATACATGAGTTAAACTCCTAAAACAGACTCTAGACTTAGACATCTGTACTCTCTGCAAAAGAAATCATTCTTGACAAAAGAAATCGTTAGATACCTCAAGAATTTTATATCATTCAAAAACCACATACAGAGATGAAGTTTATACTCATTTATACTTACCATGACATTTATACATTCAGATATGTAAACTGATCATAGTTAAAACACCAACATATCTTCTATGCAATCAAAAACCCAAATGTCATGTTAGTGAACATCAACTTGTTAGTTATATTACATGCCCAAATAGTTAGTCGAATAGTTAGTCGAGGCATGCATTCAAACATAAATGAAAACCGAAAGTTGAAGTTCTACTTACCTTTCAAGTTGAGGTTATACTTACCTCTATAGTTTCAAGTTTTTTCAGTAACCATTGTATCATAGTATCATTGTTATGTTTATACTTCTCTCTCCCCCTTTTTGTCACAGAAGTTAGCCAAAAAATACCAAAATGGAGAGAATGGTTAGCAGTTCAAGTTCCACAAGTTTGAGAAACTAAAACTTAAAACTAAAAACTAAAAGACCTGCACAAAAGAAAGTTAAAAAAAAATGAAGTTCCTGCACAAGAAAACGAATAAAAGAAAGGAATCAGTCATCAGATTCAGAGTCTTCAGAGCTCGTGCAGCCCATCTTAGAGAACATCTTTTTCACCAGCTTGTTCATTGAATTGACCTTCTTAGTTATGGTAATATGAGCTGCCGTGATGAGCTCCAGCTCATTGGAAATTCTCGTCTATGCCTTCGAAATCTGTTCCTGTTCAAAAGATAATCGTTGTTGTTCTTTGTAGATGGATGAGACTGATGCTTCATCCGCTGGTGTGGGTGTTGGCTGTGATGGTGATGCAGACGTACCGACACAAGGTTTCTTTCCAGTGGAGGGTGTCGGAGTAACATGTGGTAATTTGTGAAGTGACTTTACAATCGTTGACTCATCTATCATCCCCCAACAGTGTTGATATGATGTCGAGCTTATATCAATTTCAAACTTTTGCAAGATCCTCATGATGATTAATGGAAATGGAAGTCGCTCCGAAGGATGAGGATGCACAACATATCTTGACATTCTATTCCAAATTATGTAGGGGATGTTCATGTTCAATCCTACAGCCTCAGAGGGATGACCTATGAGATATAAGAACATCATTCTATCCCATCTCACTAACTTGGTCTGCATGTTAGGAAGAATGTTGTAACAAGTGATGAAATTAAGAAATCGGTACTCCAGTCGAAGATGTTTGGATTTTACACTTTTCCCATCAGCTGATTCAGTTCCTTCCAAACAAATCTTTCCTATCACGGTTTGCCACAAGGCATTCGTCAAACTTCTTCCCGTCAAATAGTTGATCCCCGATGTGTTGGATTCCATTCCAAGGACTTCGCCGATTAATTGCGGAGTGATTTTAAGTTTCATCCCTTGGATATTTGTATAGAAATGCATTGAGCCACGTTCATCTTCTTGAAGATGTCTTGCATTCGTGTAGAAGGTTCTCACACGATACAAGCAATACCCAAGTAATTCAGGGAATCGGCAGACTTGGATGAGATTAGCTTGCTCAATTAAAGTTCCAAACTCTGGTGAGTGATTTCGGAGAGCTTCAATGTTCACATGTCGTTCACCGATACATTCACGATGTTCAAAAGCTCGAAGGCGATCAATGCTGACGAACACTCCTTCCACCCGAGGCGGGGGAGTCAGGAACCATTGGCTTGCTAGCATTAGCCTCTCGTGCTTGTCCAAAGCGTCGAGCAAGTCGTTTCCTTTTTACCGAGATGGTCGGTGACGTCATAGGTGCTTTTCCTGTGTCAATGGGTGCCTTTCCTTTTGATCCATTGGAAGGCTTTTGTTCAGGTTTAACGGGCATTGATTCATCATCATCCAATAACACGTCCCAGTCTACTTTATCATTATTTGCTTCAGTTTCCGAGTCACTAATCAGATCAAATTCACCTTTTCGTTGAAGTTTCTTGGATCTTTTCAGTTTATTGGTTGCTCGAGTATGCACCATTGTGACTAACAGCAAGATGATCCATGAGAATTCCATAGCTGTGCGTGCCTTAAGAGGATTGAAATCCTGTGAAGAGCAACTCAAGAACACGAAAAAAAAATTGTTAATTTTCAAAAATTAGAAAAATTGTACCCAAACAATCATTATCGTGTAGAGAGACTAGGAATCAAATTAGTTTTGCAAAAGGAAATTTAAAAATAGATCAATTGCATGATTTTGGAAAATTCCCATTATATGCCCTAAAACTGAAATTTTTGAAATCGAAGACCAAAAATCCGTTTATCTTGAGAATACCTAGCATATAATCAAAACTAATCTACCCAGAGTTCTTATTTCAAAAGAAATTTGATCAAAAACCATCCACAAATGAGATTGATACAAGAAATTCATCATGTTTTGAGGAGGAATAAGAAAAACTATGAAAAACCGAGATTTTGATCAATAAAACTTACTTGGAGTTGAAGAACTTGAGTTTGAAAGCTTCCAAGATGGATGAAATCTAGAGAGAGAAGCTCTGGAAACTTTGGAACAAAAGATAGGAGTAAAAGAAATCAAAACCCTTTTGTTCTATATAAAACCCTAGCCGCGATCCGGATCAGTTCGTGATTGCGATCCGGATCGGCTACCCGCAGTGAAAAACTGCGTTCGGGATCCGGATCGGCAGGTCCAATCCGGATCGTCTGCCCGCAGAAGAATATCTGCGTTCGAGATCCGGATCGGCAGGTCCAATCCGGATCGGCTCCAACTTTTTCTTTAGAAAATTTCAGATAAATTCAAGAAAAACCAGAAAAAGATTGTAAGCACTTTTGTGTATCAACTTTAAACGAAAATCATCGTTTCATACAACAAGAAATAGATTATACCAAATCTATCAATAACATCCAACAAATGAAACGAAAATTTATAAAAATTAAATCCCTTAAAGTTGAACAACTTCAATTACATCTAACTTGATCTTATGAGTAATGCCTTTATCAAATCATCAATTCGGTAAAGAAAATGAAATACAAAGATCAATAGATGTCTAACATCCCCGATAAGTTAGTTAATATATCTAGTCAATTTATTGAAGAGAGTGGCTCTTTGAGCATCTTTCATTAAAAATCCCACCTTATACCAACCTTAAAATTTTGACAGAGTCAAGTATTTCAACATGCATTTTAATTAATCAAACTTGAAAAACCTTGCTTGGTATACATGTGGTAGCTGCACACAGTACTCGGACGACCGAGGTGGTAGCTCTTTCCTCCATGTGGTGGTAGTTTTCACACTCCTCATTGGGATGTAACTCTTTCCACATCTTTTGGGCATAATACTTTTTCTTTGACTCCCCCTCAATTGGCTATCAATTATCTAAGATATAAAGTATTTAGCCAAATATTGATCTCGATTTCATACTCGACTAAACAGTCAAATAAGATAAAAACTATACCAAGAGATCATCGTGAGAGAAATTGACTTTGATCAAAACAAAGATGAGTTAATTGACATAAATGATCATTGCATCAAATGAAATATTATGATATCTAAGGCATAATAGATTTCTAAAAATATAAAAGGATGCAGTTAAAGTCAATAAAACTAATGCTCAATTGATGTTCTATGTCTAAGCATAGATAATGAACAAAAACACAAAAACAAAACCTAACCTAAACAAGAGTTTCAAAAAGAGGTTATTTCAAGGAAAGCATTCCAATTGCTTTACGCAAATGAATAAAACGTTTTTGATCCAAAGGTTTTGTTAAAATGTCAGCTAATTGATCTTCAGTTGAAATGTAGGAAATTTGAAGCATATTTGATTCAACTAGCTCTCTAAGAAAATGATATCTAAGTTCAATGTGTTTTGTTCTAGAGTGCAACACAGGGTTTTTTGAAATGTTTATAGCACTTGTGTTGTCACATAAAACAGTTACCGAAGTTGCTGAAATCCGGAAGTCGCTCAACACGCTTTTCATCCAAATAAGTTGAGTTGAACAACTACCCG
The DNA here is from genome assembly GCA_029204045.2 of Tillandsia leiboldiana. Lineage (NCBI taxonomy): Eukaryota > Viridiplantae > Streptophyta > Magnoliopsida > Poales > Bromeliaceae > Tillandsia > Tillandsia leiboldiana. The sequence goes on from JAQNDB010001862.1 coordinate 25,874, forward strand.
CTGAGATGTATTCCGCTTCGGCAGTCGAGAGTGCAATGCAGTTTTGCTTTTTACTATGCCATGCAACAAGACAATGGCCAAGATAAAAACATGCACCACTCGTACTTTTCCGATCATCCACAGATCCTGCCCAATCGGCATCTGAGTATCAAATAATATCTAAACTTGTTCCCATAGGATACCAAATTCTGAAGTTTACAGTTCCTTTGACGTACCGGATGATCCGTTTCACCGCTTTCAGGTGAACCTCCTTTGGTGCTGATTGATATCTCGCGCAAATGCCAACACTAAAGGATATATCCGGGCGACTAGCTGTGAGGTAAAGTAGACTTTCAATCATGCTGCGATAGAGTTTCTCGTCTACATTATCACTAAGAGATTCACTTCCTAATCCCTTATTGCTAGTTCCCATAGGAGTAGGAAAATCTTTAGAATCTTCTAATCCGAATTTCTTTACCAACTCCTTTGCATACTTGGATTGACACAGATGGATGCCTTCATCATTTTGTTTCACTTGCAATCCAAGAAAGTATGTCAGTTCGCCCATCATAGACATCTCAAATTCGCTTTCCATGGTTTCAGCGAATTTAGAAGCATCATTATCCTTTGTTGCTCCAAACACAATGTAATCGACATAGATTTGTGCAACAATGAAGTTATTTTGATAATGCTTCACAAAGAGAGTCCGATCTGCTCCCCCTCGAGTATAGCCCTTCTCGAAAAGGTGCTTTGTCAACCTCTCGTACCATGCTCGCGGTGCTTGTTTTAAACCGTAAAGAGACTTTTTCAAACGAAAAACATGGTTAGGTAGTTTACAGTCTACAAAACCTTTCGGTTGAGCCACATAAACTTCCTCATTTAAAAACCTATTTAAAAACGCGCTCTTAACGTCCATTTGAAAGAGTTTTATTTTAAAATGACAAGCAATAGCGAATAAGATACGAATGGACTCGAGTCTAGCTACAGGGGCGAACGTTTCATCAAAGTCTATACCTTCTATTTGAGAGTAGCCTTGAGCAACTAAACGTGCTTTGTTCCTGATGATGGTACCATCCTCATTTTTCTTGTTCTTGAAAATCCATTTAGTACCAATCACATTGTGTTGCTTCGGAGGCGTCGTTAATTCCCAGACTTTGTTGCGTTCAAACTGATGGAGCTCTTCCTGCATTGCTTCAATCCAGTAGTCATCCTGAAGAGCTTCATCGACGTTCTTTGGTTCGATCGTGGAAACATAACATGCGAATCCACAAACCAACTGTCTCCGAGTTTTGACTCCTTCTTGTGGGTCTCCAATGATGTTTGATTCAGGATGATCCTTGGAGATGCGTAACGTTTGTTGTAACGGAGTACTCGGGGGTACATGAGATGATTCTTGCACATCAGATAAACTTGAAGAACCATTAGATGCATCATTAATATTGGAAGTATTATCATGAGAAGATGCACTTACAGGAGTATCATCATCAAGAGAGATATCAGGGGTAGATTTATCAGATGCAAAGTGGAAAGCTTCATCTACTTTAACATTTATAGATTCTACGATCGTCTTAGATTCCAAGTTAAATACCCGATATGCTCTACTATTCGTAGAATACCCCAAGAAAATCCCTTCGTCACTTCGAGAGTCAAACTTTCCAAGATTTTCACGGTCACGTAAAATGTAACACCGACTCCCGAAGATGCGAAAATATTTGATGTTGGGTTTTCTACCACACCATAGTTCATATGGTGTATTTAACGTTCCCGGGCGCAAATAAACTCGATTTATAACATAGATTGCAGTGTTCACAGCTTCAGCCAAAAAATGTAGCGGTAAATTCCGGCTGTGAAGCATAACACGTGCCATCTCTTGAACAACCCGGTTTTTACGCTCGACAACACCATTCTGTTGAGGTGTATAGGGTGCTGAGAATTCATGCTTGATGCCGTTGGAAGTGCAAAAGTCAATGAATTTAGAATTTATCAATTCTCCACCTCTATCACTTCTAACACGAATGATCTTTTCATTCTTTTCAATCATAATACGAAGGCAAATCTCGTGAAAAGAATCAAAAGTATCAGCTTTCTCTTTTAAAAATGCTACCCATGAATACCGAGAGAAATCATCAACCAATAAGAAAATATACCATTTACCTCCCAGGGATGGTTGACGTGTCGGCCCAAAGAAAGAAAAATAGTCTACATAAACTACACAACATTTAATCGTAGAAAGATTAAAGACAAGGAAAGATTTCACCTTTGCATACCCAAACCTTTTGAGTTTTAGAGTATGTTGGCAATGTTTGAGAAATTTTCCTTGATGAAGACGTCTTGTATGATTGATCTTTTTCTTTTGTCATCGTCTTGTTTGAAGTACTACCAATGTTCTTTTTTTTGAAAAGTCCTTCTTTGATTTGTGGGGAGTGAACTCATTGGTAGCAGTTGCAAGATGTGATTGATTTGATCTTTGAGCTCCAATCTTGCAATTTCTTTCAATATGCCCTGCAAAATTACAACGAAAACATACCTTAGTGCTTGACGATCCCGAGGAGGGTGAAGTAGGCTTGTTGTCGTTGCTTGTCGTGAATTCCGGTGTCGGAGGAGGAGATACCGACTGAGGCACGAAAACTGTCCCAACCGAACTAAAATTGTCTTCAGTTCGATTGTATCCGAGGCCGAACTTGTTTGATTGACCAAGACCAAGAAGCTTATCCAACTTACTCCTTCCTGATGAAAATCGCTGCAAGTCATCCTTGAGTTGGAGAATGGTCTCAGTCATTTCCAATTTTTTCGGTCGAGCCTCGCCGTTGAGCTTCAAGAAGTAATTCGCTTTGTTAACCATATCTATATAATTCTTCTCGAGTTGCTCGTTGGACTCTTGAAGGGAAACATTTGTTGGGTCGTATATAATACGGATCTAAATAGGGGAAGAAACACCTAGAGGGGGGTGAATAGGTGTAAACGTATAAACACTCAAAAATCGTTGCGATAAAAAACCCAATGCGGAAATGAAAATAACTCGCAAGATTTTTACGTGGAAAACTCCATCACCGGAGTAAAAAACCACGGGACCGATAACACGGCAGAAATCCACTAGAATTAAAACACGTACAAGGTGATTTACCGTACACACTTACGACTCAACCTTTTCCATACGCTCCTAGAGGATCTTCTCCGCTCGCTCCAGACGCTTCTCGAATCCACGATCTGCGCCCAACGCCGAATCCACGGCGTCCAACGTCGAATCCACGACGTCCGACCGAATCCACGGTCTTCACCCAATAGCACCCTTCGAATCCACGAACGTGCCTCGCTCCGAATCCACGAGAGCGAATGAACCTTGAATCCACAAGGACACGCGAATCCACGCGCCGATTTTGGGGTAATCGTTGTTTTTGGGTGGTGATGATCCGCCGAATACTTAGATCAAAGATAGATCGGAAATACCATCTAAGTATTCATTAGTTTGATTCAACTCAAGATGTGAGTATGAAAACCTAGAATCAAACTAATCAATATAGATGAAGAAACATAGAGTATTCTCTAATGATTTCCTTTCTTCTCTATATGTGGATCTATAGCCGTATAAGATGATATATGAAAATGACGGCTATGTGGATTCACCCTAGAAAGAAAGACATAGGGTCTATTTATAGGTTAGAAACCCTAGGAAGGAGATAAGAATCAAAAACCTGCCATTTCTGGAATTTTACGGACGGCGATCCGGATCGTGATAACTGAGATCCGGATCGTCATAACGAAACAGCCAATTCCAGAAAAACGAAGGTTCGGGATCCGGATCATGTGACTACGATCCGGATCGTTCATACAGTTCACCAAACATCAACGTTCGGGATCCGGATTGCGAAGCAAGATCCGGATCGTTCAAGGTAGATGGTAAACTCAACGTTCGGGATCCGGATCAAGAGACTACGATCCGGATTGCGACGATGTATGAACGAACCACCTTCGGGATCCGGATCGAACAGCCTGATCCGGATCCTGAACATGTCCCAAGTCCAGTTTTTGATTTTTATGCAATGAAAGATTCTTCCAAGTGTTTCTACACTACAAGAAGTATTCGGATCACACAAATTCTTTAGTTAAACATACCTGATCCTTTTGAATTCTTCTTTCTTGAGATTGAGTTAAATGATCCAACTTTCTTCACCTTCAATCTTCAGGACTTGAAACTTTCACGAAACTACGCCAACTCAAATTCCGTAACAATCTCCCCCTTTGGCGGTTTCGTGACAAAACACAGATCCACTAAAGAAAATTCAAAAAGATATTTTTGTTGCTATCACCATACAACAAAAATTTACAATGGAGATCCAAAATACAATACATGAGTTAAACTCCTAAAACAGACTCTAGACTTAGACATCTGTACTCTCTGCAAAAAGAAATCATTCTTGACAAAAGAAATCGTTAGATACCTCAAGAATTTTGTATCATTCAAAAACCACAAACAGAGATGAAGTTTAAACTCATTTATACTTACCATGACATTTATATTCAGATATGTAAACTGATCATAGTTAAAAAACACCAACATATCTTCTTTGCACGTAAAAAACCAAATGTCATGAACATGTTTGTGACAAACTTATATATATAGATATGTAATTGATCAGAGTTAAGAACCAACATATCTTCTATGCAATCAAAAACCAAGTGTCACAAACTTGTTAGTGAACATCAACTTGTTAGTTATATTACATGCCCAAATAGTTAGTCGAATAGTTAGTCGAGGCATGCATTCATACAGCTGAAAAACCTCAAGTTGAGAATGGAAGTTGGAGTAATACTTACCTTGATATTCATCCAGTCAACATTGTTCAAAGTTCTCTCTAACTCTCTCCCCCTTTTTGTCACAAAACAAAGCCAAAATGTAGTTAAGACTACGAAATGTGAGGAGAGTAAAAAGTTCCAATAAAATGTAAAACCTGAGAACTAAGCTAACGTAAGTATAAAACTAAATCCTAAAATCGTAATCCTGCACAAAAGGAAAGGAAGGTGCAGTTCAGTCGGAGGAGTCTGAGCTGGTACAACTCAGCTTGCTCAAAATCCCTTTAAGCAATGTCGAAATAGTTGAACACTTCTTCTTGATCTTCTTGTGATCAGAGGAAATCTGCTGAAGTTCTTTCGATGTCCTCTCTTGTGCAGCCGAGAGTCTTTGTTGTTCCTGGCGAAGCGATTCCAATACAGCAGTGTCTGTATCCTGTCTTTTCGAGTGTGATGGATGCTGTCTAGAAGCAGATGGTGCATCCAATCCCGTAACCCATGGAGATTCAGTTTGTAGAACCCCAGAGAGTGAGCGAGCTCTAGTAAGAGGCCTACTATGAAAACTTTCACTTCTTAGGACATTCTTTCGTCTTCTATATTGCTTAGTTGTTGATGCAGATTTCATAAGCCTTTTGCCTTTGACAAATTTCCTGTTTTGCTCATCAATCTTCTGTTGAACATCTTTGAAGAATTCATCCCATTCTTCAGTATCGTACTCTGAGCTGTCCTCCCTGCCTTCGGTTGTCTTATCTCCTGTTGAAATATCTGGTTCCTCTTTTTCAGATGTACTCTTGTGCACCATTGTGACTAGTAACAGGATTAACCAAGAGAGTGACAATGATCAAAGTGCTTGAGTTAAGAAGGTGTCCTGTGAAAACCAACTCAAGAACACAAAAATTCTTAGTTTTCAAAAATTGGAAAAATTGTACCCAAACAATCATAATCATGTAGAGAGACTAAGAATCAAATTAGTTTTGCAAAAGGACTTCTAAAAATAGATCAATTGCATGAATTTCGAAAATCCTTATTATATGCCCTAAAACCGAAATTTTAGAAATCGAAGCCTAAAAATCCGTTAATCAGGAGAAAACCTAGCATATAATCAAAACTAAACAACCCAGAGTTCTTATTTCAAAAGAAATTTGATCAAAAACCATCCACAAACAAAATCGATCCAAGAATTTCGTACGTTTGAGGAGGAAAAGAGAAAAACGGTGAAAAACCGAGATTTTGATCAATAAAACTTACTTGGAACTGAAGAACTTGAGTTAGAAAGCTTCCAAGGAGGATGAAATCTAGAGAGAAGCGCTCTGGAAACTTCTGAACAAAAGATTGGAGTAAAAGAAATCAAAACCCTTTTGTTCTTTATAAAAACCTAGCCGCGATCCGGATCCTCCCGAGCTTGCGATCCGGATCGGCTACCCGCAGTGAAAAAAAAACTGCGTTCGGGATCCGGATCGGCAGGTCCAATCCGGATCGTCAGCCCGCAGGAGAAAACCTGCGTTCGGGATCCGGATCACCTTGCCCGATCCGGATCGGCCCCAACTTTTTCTAGAGAAAAAAAAAATCAGAGAAATCCAAGAAAAACCAGAAAAAGATTGTAAGCACAAAGGTGTATCAACTTTAAACAAAAAGCATCGTTTCACACAACAAGAATTAGATTATGCCAAATCTATCAGTAATATCCAAAAATGAAACGAAAATTTACAAGAATTAAATCCCTTAAAGTTGAACACCTTTAATTACATCTAACTTGATCTTATGAGTAATGCCTTTATCAAATAATCAATTCGGTAAAAAAAATGAAATACAAAGATCAATAGATGTTTGAAATCCCAAATATGGTAGATAATATTTCTAGACAATCTGTTGAAGAGAGTGGCTCTTTGAGCATCTTTCTTTAAAATCCCACCTTATACCAACCTTGAAATTTGACAGAGTCAAGTATTTCAACATGCATTTTACTTAATCAAAAATTTGAACAACCATGCTTGGTATACATGTGGTAGCTGCACACAATACTCGGACGACCGAGGTGGTAGCTCTTTCCTCCATGTGGTGGTAGTTTTCACACTCCTCATTGGGATGTAACTCTTTCCACATCTTTTGAGCATTTTACATTATCTTTGACTCCCCTCAATTGGCTATCAATTATTTAAGATATAAAGTATTCAACCAAAATTGATCTCGATTTCATACTCGACTAAACAGTCAAATAAGATAATGACTATACCAAGAGATCATTGAGAGAGAAATTGACTTTGATCACTTTAGAAGATGATTTAATTAACATAAACGATCATTGCAACAATGAAATATTATGATGGCAAAAGCATAATAAATTCCTAAATGTGTGAACAGATGCAATTAAAGTCAATTAAGATCTATGCTCAATTACTATCCTATGTATAAACATAGATATTGAATAGAACAAAACAAATACAAAACCTATTTTAAGCAAAGGTTTCAAAAAGAAGTTTATTTCAAAGAAAGCATACCAATTGCTTTTCGCAAATGAATAAAACGTTTTTGATCCAAAGGTTTTGTTAAAAAGTCAGCTAATTGATCTTCAGTTGAAATATATGAAAGTTGAAGAGTATTTGATTCAACTAGCTCTCTAAGAAAATGATATCTAAGTTCAATATGTTTTGTTCTAGAGTGCAACACAGGGTTTTTAGAAATGTTAATTGCACTTGTGTTGTCACAAAGAATTGTTACCGAAGATGCTGAAATGCGGAAGTCACTCAATACGCTTTTCATCCAAATGAGTTGAGTTGAGCAACTTCCAGCTGAAATGTATTCCGCTTCGGCAGTCGAGAGTGCTATGCAATTCTGCTTTTTACTGTGCCATGCAACAAGGCAATGGCCAAGATAGAAGCATGCACCACTCGTGCTTTTCCGATCATCCACTGATCCTGCCCAATCGGCATCTGAGTATCCAACAATGTCCAGACTTGTTCCCATAGGATACCAAATTCCGAAATTAATTGATCCTTTGATGTACCGGATGATCCGTTTCACCGCTTTCAGGTGAACTTCCTTTGGTGCTGATTGATATCTCGCGCAAATCCCAACACTAAAGGATATATCCGGGCGACTAGCCGTGAGGTAAAGTAGACTTCCAATCATACTTCTATACAGTTTCTCGTCTACATTCTCACTATGTGATTCACTTCCAAGTCCCTTGTGGCTAGTTCCCATTGGAGTTGGAAAATCTTTACAATTTTCTAGATCAAACTTTTTGACCAACTCCAGTGCATACTTGGATTGACTCAAGTGAATACCTTCATCATTTTGTTTAATTTGCAATCCAAGAAAATAAGACAGTTCGCCCATCATGGACATCTCAAATTCGCTTTCCATGGTCTCCGCGAATTTAGAAGCATCATTATCTTTTGTTGCACCAAATACAATGTCATCGACATAGATTTGTGCTACAATGAAATTATTTTGATAATGCTTCACAAAGAGAGTCCTGTCAGCTCCCCCTCGAGTATAGCCCTTCTCCAAAAGGTGCTTTGTTAACCTTTCGTACCATGCTCGCGGTGCTTGTTTCAGACCGTAAAGAGCCTTTTTCAAACGAAAAACATGGTTAGGTTGTTTATGATCTACAAAACCTTTCGGTTGAGCTACATAAACTTCCTCATTTAAAAACCCATTTAGAAATGCGCTCTTGACGTCCATTTGAAATAATTTGATTTTAAAATGACAAGCAATAGCAAACAATATACGAATGGACTCGAGTCTAGCTACAGGGGCGAAAGTTTCGTCAAAGTCTATACCTTCTACTTGAGAGTAGCCTTGAGCAACTAGTCGTGCCTTGTTCCTGATGATAGTACCATCTTCATCTTTCTTGTTCTTGAAGATCCATTTGGTACCTATCACATTATGTTGCTTTGGAGGCTTCGTTAATTCCCAGACTTTGTTTCGCTCAAATTGATGGAGCTCTTCCTGCATTGCTTTAATCCAGTAGTCATCCTGAAGAGCTTCATCTATTGTCTTTGGTTCGATTAAAGATACGTAGCAAGCAAATCCGCAAACCAACTGCCTTCGAGTTCTAACTCCTTCTTGTGGATCTCCAATGATGTTCGATTCCGGATGATCCTTGGAGATTCGTAGCGTTTGTTGAAACGGAGTACTCGGAGGTACACGAGATGATTCCTGCACATCAGATAAACTAGAAGAACCATTAGATGCATCATTAATATTGGAAGTATTATTATGAGAAGATGCACTAGCAGGAGAATCATCATCTAGAGAGATATCGAGGGTAGATTTTTCAGATTCAAAATGAGAAGCTTCATCTACTTTAACATTTATAGATTCTACGATCGTCTTAGATTCAATGTTAAATACTCGATATGCTCTGCTATTCGTAGAATAACCCAAAAAGATCCCTTCATCACTTCGAGAGTCGAACTTTCCAGATTTTCACGGTCACGTAAGATGTAACATCGACTCCCGAAGATACGAAAGTACTTGATATCCGGTTTTCTACTAAACCACAGCTCATATGGTGTATTCAAGGTTCCTGGGCGCAAATACACTCTGTTAATGACATAGACAGCGGTGTTCACAGCTTCAGCCCAAAAATGTAGCGGTAATTTCCGGCTATGAAGCATCACACGCGCCATCTCTTGAACAACCCTGTTTTTGCGCTCAACAACACCATTCTGCTGAGGTGTATAGGGTGCCGAGAATTCATGTTTAATGCCATTTGAAGTACAAAAGTCAATGAATTTTGAATTTATGAATTCTCCACCCCTATCACTTCTAACACGAATGATCTTTTCATTCTTTTCAATCATAATACGATGGCAAATCTCATGAAAAGAGTCAAACGTATCAGCTTTCTCTCTCAGAAATGCTACCCAAGAAAACCGATGAGAAAACATCAACCAATAAGAAAAAAAAAATATACAATTTACCTTGCAAGGATGGTTGACGAGTTGGCCAAAAGAAAAGAAGAAAAGAAAATAGTCTACACAAACCTATACCAAGATTTAATCGTAGAACGATTAAGGACAAGGAGGGGTTTCACCTTTGCATACCCAAACCTTTTGAGTTTGGAGTATGTGGTAAAGGTTGAGAGATTCTCCTTGAAGACGACGTCTTGTATGATTGATCTTTTTCTTTTGTCATCGTCTTGTTTGAGGTGCTACCAATGTTCTTTCCTTTTGAAAAATCCTTCCTTGAATTCCGGGAAGTGAGCTTATTGGTAGCAATTGCAAGATGTGGTTGATTTGTTCTTGGCTCCCAATCTCGCAATTTTCTTTCGATGTGCCCTGCAAAATTACAACGAAAACATACCTTTGAGCTTGACGATTCCGAGAGGATTGAGGTAGGTTTGTTGTCGTGTTTGTCTTGAATTCCGATGTCGGAGGAGGAGATACCGACTGAGGCACAAAGACTGTCCCACTCGAACTTGGACTGTTTCCAGTTTGAGTGTACCCGAGGCCGAACCGATTTGTTTGACCAAGACCAAGGAGTTTATCCAACTTACTCCTTCCTAAAGAGAATTGCTGTAAGTCATCCTTGAGTTGGAGAATGGTCTCTGTCATTTCCCGTCTTTCCTGTCGGCCCTCGCCATAGAGCTTCAAGAAGTAGTTTGCTTTGTTCACCATATCTATATAGTTCTTCTCGAGCTGCTCATTGGACTCTTGAAGGGAAACATTTGCTTTTATCAAACTATCCCTTTCCACTTCAAGATCGGTCGAGAGAGAAGTTACCCTTTTTACTTCTTCTTCGAGATCCTGCAATCTCCCTCTCAACCCCTTGTTTTGCTTAGCCGGTTTCTTTAAATCCTGTAAAGATCTGTGATAGGCTAGAGCAAACTCTTCACCTTCCGAATCATCCGATTCATTGTCCATTGCATTCTTTTCAACAGTGGAGTTGGACAATGATTCAGACGTACTTGCCATAAAGCACATGAATGGTGAAGATGTGGACGCGTGGAATGCCGTGGAGCTCTTTTCTTCATCACTTGAAGACGACTCATTTGACGTTGAGTTGTCATCCCAAGTGACGACTTGCATCGCCTTCTTCTTTGCCGGATACTTGTTAGGACACTCCGTTGCAATGTGGCCGTAGCCTCGACATTTGAAGCATTGCAGTTGTCCTTCTGAACTTTTCTTATCCTTTGAGAAGTTCTCCTGCTTTCTTGACTTGTGACTTGGAGTACCCTTGCCTTTGTTCCACTTTCTGAAGGATGGAGATTTGCTTGAATTACCCCTTCGAAAGTTGCGGCGAAAATTCCTTGTCAAGAGAGCGAGCTGCTTCTCAAATTCCTCCATAGAAAGGTTCTCGTCATCGTCCGAGGAGGATGTATCCGCGTCTTCTTCCTTAGTTGTTTTCAACGCATAACCTGAAGACTTAGAAGTGGATGCTTTTCCAGAAGAATTGTTAGTATTAAAAGTCATTTCATAAGTTTGTAATGAACCAACTAATTCTTCTACACGTATTTCGTCCGGGTGTTTAATAGTTTCAATGGCAGTAACCTTTGGGCGAAATCGTTCAGGAAGAGTTCTTAAGATTTTCTTACAATCTTAAATTCTGGAATCTTCTCTCCCAGATTAGCACATGAGTTTACGATGTCTTGCAATCGTGTATAGTAGTCCGTGAAAGATTCATTTTCTGCCATCAAGATAGAGTCAAACTTGCTCGTAAGCATCTGCAGTTTCTGAATCTTCACGAGGTTAGTTCCCTCATGTGTAACCTGGAGAACATCCCAGATTTCTTTCGCAGTCTCACATGCCGAGACGCGAGAGAATTCAGTTTGAGATAAGGCATTAAAAATAGCATTAATTCCCTTGCCATTGTAAGAAGATAACTCAAACTCTTCCTTGGTCCATTTCGACCTAGGTTTTAAGGTGTGAACATCAGAGATAAGTTCAGTTGGATTAGTCCATCCTGATTCAATTGAATGCCACACCCTTTCGTCGATGGAAGATAAAAAGGCTTTCATCCGTACTTTCCAGTACGCATAATTTGTTCCATCAAAGAAAGGGGGTCGATTGATGTTTCCACCTTCAACCATTGTTCACAACCCTATTCCCGCTCTGATACCACTTGTTGGGTCGTATATAATACGGATCTAAATAGGGGAAGAAACACCTAGAGGGGGGTGAATAGGTGTAAACGTATAAACACTCAAAAATCGTTGCGATAAAAACCCAATGCGGAAATGAAAATAACTCGCAAGATTTTTACGTGGAAAACTCCATCACCGGAGTAAAAAACCACGGGACCGATAACACGGCAGAAATCCACTAGAATTAAAACACGTACAAGGTGATTTACCGTACACACTTACGACTCAACCTTTTCCATACGCTCCTAGAGGATCTTCTCCGCTCGCTCCAGACGCTTCTCGAATCCACGATCTGCGCCCAACGCCGAATCCACGGCGTCCAACGTCGAATCCACGACGTCCGACCGAATCCACGGTCTTCACCCAATAGCACCCTTCGAATCCACGAACGTGCCTCGCTCCGAATCCACGAGAGCGATTGAACCTTGAATCCACAAGGACACGCGAATCCACGCGCCGATTTTGGGGTAATCGTTGTTTTTTGGGTGGTGATGATCCGCCGAATACTTAGATCAAAGATAGATCGGAAATACCATCTAAGTATTCATTAGTTTGATTCAACTCAAGATGTGAGTATGAAAACCTAGAATCAAACTAATCAATATAGATGAAGAAACATAGAGTATTCTCTAATGATTTCCTTTCTTCTCTATATGTGGATCTATAGCCGTATAAGATGATATATGAAAATGACGGCTATGTGGATTGACCCTAGAAAGAAAGACATAGGGTCTATTTATAGGTTAGAAACCCTAGGAAGGAGATAAGAATCAAAAACCTGCCATTTCTGGAATTTTACGGACGGCGATCCGGATCGTGATAACTGAGATCCGGATCGTCATAACGAAACAGCCAATTCCAGAAAAACGAAGGTTCGGGATCCGGATCATGTGACTACGATCCGGATCGTTCATACAGTTCACCAAACATCAACGTTCGGGATCCGGATTGCGAAGCAAGATCCGGATCGTTCAAGGTAGATGGTAAACTCAACGTTCGGGATCCGGATCAAGAGACTACGATCCGGATTGCGACGATGTATGAACGAACCACCTTCGGGATCCGGATCGAACACCTGATCCGGATCCTGAACATGTCCCAAGTCCAGTTTTTGATTTTTATGCAATGAAAGATTCTTCCAAGTGTTTCTACACTACAAGAAGTATTCGGATCACACAAATTCTTTAGTTAAACATACCTGATCCTTTTGAATTCTTCTTTCTTGAGATTGAGTTAAATGATCCAACTTTCTTCACCTTCAATCTTCAAGACTTGAGACTTTCACGAAACTACGCCAACTCAAATTCCGTAACAACATTTGCTTTATGATTATCCCTTTCCACTTCAAGATCGGTCGAGAGAGAAGTACCCTTTTACTTCTTCTTCGAGATCCTGCAATCTCCCTCTCAACCCCTTGTTTTGCTTAGCCAGTTTCTTTCATCCCTCAAAAGTCTGTGGTAGGCTAGAGCAAAATCTTCACCTTCCGAATCATCCGATTCATTGTCCGTTGCATTCTTTTCAACAGTGGAGTTGGACAATGACTCGGATGTACTTGCCATTAAGCACATGAAGGGTGAAGATGTGGACGCGTGGAATGCAGTTGCGTTGTCTTCTTCATCACTTGACGATGACTCATTTGACGATGAGGTGTCATCCCAAGTGACGGCTTGCATCGCCTTCTTCTTGACGGATTCTTAGTTGGACATTCCGTTGAGATATGGCCGTACCCTCGGCACTTGAAGCATTGGATTGTCCTTCTGTGCTTTTCTTATTTAGAGAAACCCTCTTGCTTTCTTGACTTGTAACTTGAAGAACCCTTGCCTTTCTTCCACTTTTCGAAGGATGGAGTTTTGCTTGAATTACCCCTTCGAAAATTTCGGCGAAACTTCCTTGTCAAGAGAGCGAGCTGCTTCTCAAAGTCCTCCATAGATAAATTCTCGTCATCGCCTGAGGAGGATGAATCCGCGTCTTCTTCTTTTGTTGTTTTCAAAGCATAACCTGAAGACTTAGAAGAGGATGCCTTTCCCGAAGAATAGTTAGTAGGAAATGTCATTTCATAAGTTTGTAAAGAACCAACTAATTCTTCTACACGGATTTCGTCCGGGTGTTTAATAGTTTCAATGGCTGTAACCTTGGAACGAAATCTTTCAGGAAGAGTTCTTAAGATCTTTCTTACAATTTAAATTCTGGAATCTTCTCTCCCAAGTTAGCACATGAGTTTACGATGTCTTGCAATCGTGTGTAATAGTCTGTGAACGATTCATTTTCTGCCATGAAAATAGAGTCAAACTTGCTCGTAAGCATTTGCAGTTTCTGAATCTTCACAAGGTTAGTTCCCTCATGCGTAACTTGAAGAACATCCCAGATTTCTTTCGCAGTCTCACATGCCGAGACGCGAGAGAACTCTGTTTGAGATAAGGCATTAAATAAAGCATTATTCCCTTGCCATTGTAAGAAGATATATCTATCTCTTCCTTGGTCCATTTCGACCTAGGTTTGATGGTGCGAACATCACCAATAAATTCAGTTGGATTAGACCATCCTAATTCAATTGATTGCCACACCCGTTCGTCGATGGAAATTAAAAAGGCTTTCATCCGTACTTTCCAGTACGCATAATTTGTTCCATCGAAGAACGGGGGTCTGTTGATGTTTCCACCTTCAACCATTGTTTACAACCCTATTCCCGCTCTGATACCACTTGTTGGGTTTATGTATAATAGGATCTAAATAGGGGAAAAAAACCTAGAGGGGGGTGAATAGGTGTAAACATAAAAACACTCAAAAATCTTTGCGATATAAAAACCCAATGCGAAAAAAATAAATAACACGCAGAGATTTTTACGTGGAAAACTCCAAACCGGAGTAAAAAACCACGGGACCGATAACACGGTGAAATCCACTAGAATTAAACACGTACAAGGTGATATACCGTACTCACAGACGACTCAACCTTTTCCATACGCTCCTAGTGATCTTCTCCGCTCGCTCCAGACGCTTCTCGAATCCACGATCTGCGTCCAACGCCGAATCCACGGCGTCCAACGTCGAGTCCACGACGTCCGACCGAATCCACGGTCTTCACCCAGTAGCACGCTTCGAATCCACGAACGTACCTCGCTCCGAATCCACGAGAGCGGTTGCACCTTGAATCCACAAGGCCACGCGAGTCCACGCGCCGATTTTGGGGTAAATCGTTGTTTTTGGGTGGTGATGATCCGCCGAATACTTAGATCAAAGATAGATCGGAAATACCATCTAAGTATTCATTAGTTTGATTCTACTCAAAATGTGAGTATGAAAACCTAGAATCAAACTATCAATATAGATGAAGAAACATAGAATTAATCTAGTTTTTCCTTTCTTCTCTATATGTGGATCTTAGGCCGTATAAAATGATATTTTATGACAGCTACTTTTTGGATTAACCCTAGAAAAAGAATATAGGGTCTATTTATAGGTTAGAAACCCTTTGAAGAAGATAAGGATCAAAAACTAACCTTTTCTGGAGTTTTTACATGACGACGATCCGGATCGGAAATCGGCGATCCGGATTGCAGTAGCGAGAAAAACAGATTCCAGAAAAACGAAGGTTCGGGATCCGGATCGAAGTGCTGATCCGGATCGTTCATACAGTTCACCAAACATCAACGTTCGGATCCGGATTGCGAAGCCTGATCCGGATCGTTCAAGGAAAATGGTAAACTCAATGTTCGGGATCCGGATCAAGGGAAGCTACGATCCGGATTGAACTGGTGTATGAACGAACCACCTTCGGGATCCGGATTGAACAGTCTGATCCGGATCCTGAACATGTCCCATGTCCAGTTTTTGATATTTATGCAATAATAAAAATCCATCCAAGTGTTTCTACGCTATAAGAAGTATTCGGATCACCAAAGATATTAAGTTAAACATACCTGATCCTTTGAATTCTTCTTTCTTGAGATTGAGTTATATGATCCAACTTCCTTTACCTTCAATCTTCAAGAACTTAACCGAATTCACGAAATACGCCAACTCAAATTCCGTAACAGTGTCGGGCAGTTCCGCTCATATCACGGTGATTCCCGTTGCTGACACAGTGTACCCCAAAAAGTCCACTTCGCGAAATCAGAACTCGCATTCCTTAAACTTAGCAAACAACTCTGGTCCCTGAGAGTCCGGAGAATAAATCCGCAGGTGCCTCCCGTAGTTGATCAAAGTGGCCATCAATTCCGGATTTTTTTTTTCTTCACCGTAACTTGTTATCTCCCTGTGGTCGATGCGTAGACGTAGGTTTCCGTTCTTCATTCGCCACGAAAGTACGGGTGCGGTCCGAGGGATACACACGATCTGAGGAGCCCCTTAAGGTCCAAAACGACTAACTCGACAACAAGGAAAACAAACTACCCTACGCCCTCACTAGGCTCCAAGAGGTGCCAACAGAACAGGCTGGGTGACTAACTACCAGGAATTCTTCCCAGAAAGAAAACAACGAACTCACCTGTCACCAACACAACCGCTTCCACCCATCACAAAACGCGCCACCAGCTGGAACGTAACCGCCATCCCGGACTACCCTTCCGACTGTCCGTCTAACCAAGGCGGCAGTCAAGACTAATGTTAGATTTAGCTCTAAGACTTACCGCGAGGTCTACCCACAAAAAAAACTGCGAACAGGGCCCCTAACCGAAGTGACCAGTGCCAAACCCGAGTATCGCCAAATTCCCCCCTTGACTCACACCTACCCCCAACGATCAACAATACACAAACGCTCCCAAACTAAGCTCCAGGTACCGAAGACTATACATCTGAAAAACTTAAGGGTCGGAGAAGCAAGCAACGAAAAGAGCGAGAAGAACCCTGTCAAAAGTTGCCTAGGTTCACAAAATGCACTCGAGAGGATCACACGCCAACCCACCAGCTCTAGGACCGCCTAACCGCCCTTTTAGCGCAGAACACAGGAACGCCCCAGAGCTACCTGGCACCACCCAGCGTCAAAAGCTATACCCCCTAATAAAAAGTTGCGCCTACGCACAAGTGTGCTAAGACAGGCATGACCTCCCAACCGAAAAGAGCCCAACGAAAAAGATTTGCTAGCCCCGTGGTCTCCCTTTCCACACACAAGGGAGCCCCGGACCCCATCTCCGCACACGCACTCTACAACATTCGCAGTGTCTTCAGCGTTAAAAAGCCCAACTATGGGTAAAAAACCATAGGGAAAGAATCCTCATTCCACCATACCTTGCCCATGGTTGCAAAAAGAATCGCCCGACTACCCGCTTATACCCTAACGCAAGAGGACCCGAAGGTACAAGTTTAGACAAACGGATGCTCAGGTACCACGGACCCACCCCGACCAACAGCCGGGCCAAACCAACAAACCCGGTGGGTACCACCCGAGCAAAACTCAACAGTCCCCGCACTCTCGCATCACTACGCATTATACCCTGATCATTTCATAGGTTAGTAGCCAGTGGTAATGTGCTCCAGTGGATGTCGGCAGCGACTACTATGGTTAAAGCTGTTTCTCTCTGATACCATCTGTGAATATGTCACGCCCGGGGGTTTCATTAGTCGCGAAAGGCGACCACTGAAAAGATTTGAAATTGGTGTATATGTATTTTTTTTTTTTTTTTTTTTTTGAAACAAACTCCCGGTGCCGTGACCAGACCCGCCGCACTACAAATTCACT
>JAQNDB010001863.1:0-43405 GCA_029204045.2 Tillandsia leiboldiana
GAGTGAAGGCGAGCATCAGCGAAACGGCGGGGAAAGTGGCAACCACTACCGGTGCCCGAATGGAAGTGGAAAGGATTACCATGGAATTTGTGACGGTTTCCCGAGATCGCCCACAAGGACACGATGCGATATGGGTCATTGTGGACCATTTTGAACGAAATCGGCCCACTTCTGGCCATCCACCGACGTGGACTCGGGACACGACTGGCACAAACGTACTATCAAGAGATAGTAAGGTTGCATGGGTACCGACAACATTACGTTCGGGACAGAGACACGCGGTTAGTGTCAAAATTTTTGGCGGGTCTGCAACAAGCGATGAGGAACAGTTGATTTTAGTCGGCGTTTTCACCGCCAGACCGACGGGCAATAGAGCGGGTGATTCAGAGAGTGGAAGACATGCTTCGAGCGGCGTTTTGGACTTGGGCGAAGGGTGGTCGCGATACCTACCCCTCGTGGAGTTCGCCTACAACAACAGCTATCAAGCCCCCCTATCCAGATGGCGCCATACGAGGCTTGTATGGGCGCCGCTGTCGGTCTCCAATATGCTGGGATGACTTGGGGTGAGGTACGTTGTTTGGCCCAGATTTGGGGAGGAGACCGAGGGAAGGTGCGTTGATCAGACAAAGACTACTGACCGCCCAGAGAAGACAGAAAAGTTATGCGAACAAGAGACGACGAGAATTAGAGTTCATGTAGGTGAGCATGTTTTTGCTCAGAGTCCACCACCAAAGGAAAACGACGTTTCGGCCTAAAAGGAAAGTTAAGTCGGGTACGTGGGACCATTCGCGATCCTTAGAACGCGTGGGTCTAGTGGCCCGTACCGGTTAGCATTGCCACGAACCTCGAACGAGTCCACAAACGTTTGTTCCACGTCTCAATGCTCCGGATAGTACCTCGCGACCCCCTCTCATGCCGGATGCTTTTCCACCATCGACGTTTGCGTGAGGATTGAGCGTCGAGGAGACGCGATGGGGGATTTTGGCAAGAGAGGACAAGAAGGTTTGCGTTAATCGAACTATCCCTACGTAAAAGGTCCAGTGGAGCAACCACGGAAGAACGCGAAGCGACAGGGAAACTGGAATCGAGGATGAGCGAATGCTTTCCGGGGTGTTTGGTGAGTTTGTACTTAAGTTTCGGGGACGAAACTTTTAAAAGTGTGCAGTGGTGTGTAATTCTGCTTTTACGACTAATTGTGACTCAATGGTTAGTTCTTTATGCCCTAAGGGATTAAAGTATTTTAACGTTTGAAAATCGGTCGCGGCGTGGTGTTGGTGCGGGTATTTTCCGTCGAAGGCTCGGAAAACGAAGACCGATGGCGCGATCGGATCGGGAATCCGATGTACGGATCTCCCGGAACTGGGGTTTTTAAGATCGCGATGACTTTAAGGCGTGCATCGAAATCCGCGTAAAATATCTGGCATGTTTGTTAGGGAATTTGGATATTCCTGTGATTAATTAATTAAGGAATTAATTAATCAGTTACGTACAATTAAATTTGGGATTTTTATCTCCTATGATTAATTAAATTGGGAAATTAATTAATCGGCGACTAGGATTTAAAAGGGGTTAAATTAATAGTACAAAGAAGAACGCGAAAGAGAAAGAAAAAAAAAAAAAAATGGAACCCTAGCCGAAGGAAAGAAATGAGAAAAGGAAGGAAACAAAGGAGTCCGATCACCCACGAACAACGAGCCGGAGACAAGAGCGCGATCGGACGTCTCCCCCGTGGATAATTCGGTGAGTGAATCCTCGTTGTGGTTTTTTCGGATCTTCTTTTAAGTTCTTGTTTAGGGTTTCGGTCGTCATCATCGTCTCCGTCACCGCCGCCGTCGTTGCGCAAGTTAGGGCACAACACGGGCGGCGGAGACGCGCGATGCCGCTAGGGTATCGCGCGGGCGGCAACACGGGAGCCGCGCGGGCACCGCACCCGCGTGGGCACCGCGCGGGGCACCGCACCGGTGGCACCGCGGGCACCGCACCCGCGCGTGTTGGGTTATGTATAATTGGATCCAAATAGAGGAAAAAAACACCTAGAGGGGGGTGAATAGGTGTAAAAAATAAACACTCAAAAATCTTTGCGATATAAACCCAATGCGGAAAAATAATAACACGCAGAGATTTTTACGTGGAAAACTCCAAACCGGAGTAAAAAACCACGGGACCGATAACACGGTGAAATCCACTAGAATTAAACACGTACAAGGTGATATACCATACTCACAGACGACTCAACCTTTTCCATACGCTCCTAGTTGATCTTCTCCGCTCACTCCACGACGCTTCTCGAATCCACGATATGCGTCCAACGCCGAATCCACGACGTCCGACCGAATCCACGGTCTTCACCCAGTAGCACGCCTTCGAATCCACGAACGTACCTCGCTCCGAATCACGAGAGCGTTGCACCTAGAATCCACAGGCCACGCGAGGTCCACGCGCCGATTTTTAGGAAATCGTTGTTTTTGGGTGGTGATGATCCGCCGAATACTTAGATTAGAAATAGATCGGAAATACCATCTAAGTATTCATTGATTTGATTCTACTCAAAATGTGAGTATGAAAACCTAGAATCAAATCAATCAATATAGATGAAGAAACATAAGATTAAATCTATTGATTTCCTTTCTTCTCTATATGTGGATCTATTTATTTCGGTCGTCTTTTTCCCCTTTTTCGTGGTTACCCTAAAAGATGAATTAAAGGGTCTATATATAAGTTAGAAACCATTGGAAGAGGATAAGAATCAAAAACTAACCTTTTCTGGAATTTTCAGGACGGCGATCCGGATCGGATTTCGGCGATCCGGATTGCAGTAGCGAGATAGACAGTTTCCAGAAAAACAAAGGTTCGGGATCCGGATCGAAGTGCCTGATCCGGATCGTTCATACAATTCACCAAACACCAACGTTCGGGATCCGGATTGAAATGCCTGATCCGGATCGTTCAAATAAAATGGTAAAACCAGTGTTCGGGATCCGGATCAAAGGAGGGCTACGATCCGGATTGAACTTGTGTATGAACGAACACCCTTCGGGATCCGGATTGGAAAGTCTGATCCGGATCCTGAACATGTCCCATGTCCAGTTTTGATTTTTATGCAATTAGAAATTCATCCAAGTGTTTCTACACTATAAGAAGTATTCGGATCACCAAAATAATTAGTTAAACATACCTGATCCTTTTGAATTCTTCTTTCTTGAGATTGAGTTAAATGATCCACTTTCTTTATCTTCAATCTTCAAGACTTAACCGAATTCACGAAATACGCCAACTCAAATTCCGTAACAATCTCCCCCTTTGGCGGTTTCGTGACAAAACACAAATCCACTCAAGAAAATTCAAAAAGATATTTTTGTTGCTATCACCATACAACAAAAATTTACAGTGGGGATCCAAAATAAATAGATACATGAGTTAAACTCCTAAAACAGACTCTAGACTTAGACATCTGTACTCTCTGCAAAAGAAATCATTCTTGACAAAAGAAATCGTTAGATACCTCAAGAATTTTATATCATTCAAAAACCATACACAGAGATGAAGTTTATACTCATTTATACTTACCATGACATTTATATATTCAGATATGTAATTTGATCATAGTTAAACACCAACATATCTTCTATGCAATCAAAATCCAAATGTCACAAACTGTTAGTGAACATCAACTTGTTAGTTATATTACATGCCCAAATAGTTAATCGAATAGTTAGTCGAGGCATGCATGCAATCACAAAAGAAAACCGAAAACCAAAAGTTGAAGTTCTACTTACCTTCATGGTTCACAACTGGACAATCATAGTCTGGACAATCATAGTTTATCATAGTTTCATTGTTCAACTGTTCTAATATTCTCTCCCCCCTTTTTGTCACAAGTTAGCCAAAATTACCAAAATGGAGAGAAAAGTTAACAAGTTCAAGAACCAAAACTGTGAGAATTAAAACTAAAAACTAACACTTAAAACCTGCACAGGAAAAGATTAAAAATCTGCACAAGAAAAAGAAAAGTTTGAGCACAAATCAATCATCTGAGTCAGAGTCTTCAGATGCACTACATCTCAGTTTGTTCAAATTCCTTTAAGCATTCCCGAAATCGTAGAACATTCTTGTTTCATCTTATGTATGTCCTTGGACATCTTTCTGAGTTCCAGAGCCAGTTTATCTTGTTCTCGGTTGATGGAAGACACTAAGTTTGCCTTTTGGTCGATTCTTCTGGAAGTTGAAGAACGTTGTGTGACTGCTGACGGAGCAGTCTGACCTTCATTCCGAGGAGATCTTCTTGGCAGAGGATGTGAACTGTCAAGAGGTTCATTGCTTGGCGAATTCTTTTTCCTAGGGTACTGCTTAATTGTTGAGGAAGACTTCATCAGTTTCTTGTTCTTTAGATAAAACTTATTTCTTCATCAATACCTTGTTGTACTTCATTAAGAAATGTGTCCCAATCTTCTTCGTCTTCAGATTCAGTTTCAGTATGAGGGATATTCTTTGTTTCCTCTTGACATGTTTCATTTATTTCAATACCCCGAGCTTGTCCAAGCCGTCGAGCAAGTCTTTTTCTTTTTGTTTTCACAGAAGTTTCTTCCATTGGAGCTTTTCCTTTTTCAGCAGCAGTGGGCGGAGCCTTTGCCTTTGATGTCTCTGCAGGGGCTTTTCCTTTCGAAGCAGTGGGAGTAATTGCTTCAACTTGAAGCTCATCCCAATCGATCGATTCCGTCTCAGAGTCCGTATCGGAATCATCCTTTGTTTTCTTCGCCTTCTTAGCCTTCTTGGGCTTGATAGTATCTCTTGTAGAACCATAGCAGCCAGAAGAAAAATGATCCAGGTGATCACCATTGCTACTAGTTTCTTGTGAGAAAGGAAATCCTGTGAGCAACAACTCAAGAACACGAAAAATTGTTAATTTTCAAAAATTTGAAAATTGTACCCAAACAATCATTATCGTGTAGAGAGACTAAGAATCAAATTAGTTTTGCAAAGGAATTTTAAAAGTAGATCAATCGCATGATTTTCGAAAATTCCCATTATATGCCCTAAAACCGAAATTTTTGAAATCGAAGGCCAAAAATCCGTTTATCATGAGAATACCTAGCATATAATCAAAACTAATATACCCAGAGTTCTTATTTCAAAAGAAATTTGATCAAAAACCATCCACAAACGAAAAAGATACAGAAATTTCATCACGTTTTGAGGAAGAATAAGAAAAACTGTGAAAAACCGAGATTTTGATCAATAAAATTTACTTGGAATCGAAGAACTTGAGTTTGAAAGCTTCCAAGATAGATGAATTCTAGAGAGAGAAGCTCTGGAGACTTTTGAACAAAGATTGAAGTAAAAAGAAATCAAAACCCTTTTGTTCTATATAAAACCCTAGCCGCGATCCGGATCAGTTCGTGATTTCGATCCGGATCGGCTACCCGCAGAGAATACCTGCGTTCGGGATCCGGATCGGCTTGTCCAATCCGGATCGGCTCCAACTTTTTCTTCAGAAAAATTCAGAAAAATTCTAGAAAATCCAGAAAAAGATTGTAAGCACTTTTGTGTATCAACTTTAAATGAAAATCATCGTTTCATACAACAAGAAATAGATTATGCCAAATCTATCAATAACATCCAACAAATGAAACGAAAATTTATAAAAATTAAATCCCTTAAAGTTGAACACCTTCAATTACATCTAACTTGATCTTATGAGTAATGCCTTTATCAAATCATCAATTCGGTAAAGAAAATGAAATACAAAGATCAATAGATGTCTGAAATCCCAGATAAGTTAGATAATATATCTAGTCAATTTATTGAAGAGAGTGGCTCTTTGAGCATCTTTCATTAAAATTCCCACCTTATACCAACCTTGAAATTTTGACAGAGTCAAGTATTTCAACATGCATTTTATTTAATCAAACTTGAAAAACCTTGCTTGGTATACATGTGGTAGCTGCACACAGTACTCGACGACCGAGGTGGTAGCTCTTTCCTCCATGTGGTGGTAGTTTTCACACTCCTCATTGGGATGTAACTCTTTCCACATCTTTTGAGCATAACACTTTTTCTTTGACTCCCCCTCAATTGGCTATCAATTATTTAAGATATAAAGTATTCAGCCAAATATTGATCTCGATTTCATACTCGACTAAATAGTCAAATAAGATAAAAACTATACCAAGAGATCATCGAGAGAGAAATTGACTTTGATCAAAATAAAGATGATTTAATTCACATAAATGATCATTGCATCAAATGAATTATTATGATATCCAATGCATAATAAATTTCTAAACATATAAATGATGCAGTAAAGTCAATAAAAACTAATGCTCAATTAATGTTCTATGTCTAAGCATAGATAATGAACAAAAACACAAAAACAAAACCTAACCTAAACAAGAGTTTCAAAAAGAGGTTATTTCAAGGAAAGCATTCCAATTGCTTTACGCAAATGATAAAACGTTTTTGATCCAAAGGTTTTGTTAAAAAGTCAGCTAATTGATCTTCAGTTGAAATGTAGGAAATTTGAAGAATATTTGATTCAACTAGCTCTCTAAGAAATGATATCTAAGTTCAATGTGTTTTGTTCTTGAGTGCAACACAGGGTTTTTTGAAATGTTTATAGCACTAGTGTTGTCACATAAAACAGTTACCGAAGTTGCTGAAATCCGGAAGTCGCTCAACACGCTTTTCATCCAAATGAGTTGAGTTGAACAACTACCCGCTGAGATATATTCCGCTTCGGCAGTCGAGAGTGCAATGCAGTTTTGCTTTTTACTATGCCAGCAACAAGGCAATGGCCAAGATAAAACATGCACCACTCGTACTTTTCCGATCATCCACAGATCCTGCCCAATCGGCATCTGAGTATCCAATAATATCTAGACTTGTTCCCATAGGATACCAAATTCCGAAATTAATGGTTCCTTTGATGTACCGGATGATCCATTTCACCGCTTTCAGGTGAACCTCCTTTGGTGCTGATTGATATCTCGCGCAGATCCCAACACTAAAGGATATATCCGGGCGACTAGCTGTGAGGTAAAGTAGACTTCCAATCATGCTGCGATAAAGTTTCTCGTCTACATTCTCACTAAGAGATTCACTTCCTAATCCCTTATTGCTAGTTCCCATAGGAGTAGGAAAATCTTTAGAATCTTCTAATCCGAATTTCTTTACCAACTCCTTTGCATACTTGGATTGACACAGATGGATGCCTTCACCATTTTGTTTCACTTGCAATCCAAGAAAGTATGTCAGTTCGCCCATCATAGACATCTCAAATTCGCTTTCCATGGTTTCTGCGAATTTAGAAGCATCATTATCCTTTGTTGCTCCAAATACAATGTCATCGACATTGATTTGCGCAACAATGAAGTTATTTTGATAATGCTTCACAAAGAGAGTCCTATCTGCTCCCCCCTCGAGTATAGCCCTTCTCCAAAAGGTGCTTTGGCAACCTTTCGTACCACGCTCGCGGTGCTTGTTTTAAACCGTAAAGAGCCTTTTTCAAACGAAGAACATGGTTAGGTAGTTTACAGTCTACAAACCTTTCGGTTGAGCTACATAAACTTCCTCATTTAAAAACCCATTTAAAAATGCGCTCTTAACGTCCATTTGAAAGAGTTTTATTTTAAAGTGACAAGCAATAGCGAATAAGATACGAATGGACTCGAGTCTAGCTACAGGGGCGAACGTTTCATCAAAGTCTATACCTTCTATTTGAGAGTAGCCTTGAGCAACTAAACGTGCTTTGTTCCTGATGATGGTACCATCCTCATTTTTCTTGTTCTTGAAAATCCATTTAGTACCGATCACATTGTGTTGCTTCGGAGGCGTCGTTAATTCCCAGACTTTGTTTCGTTCAAACTGATGGAGCTCTTCCTGCATTGCTTCAATCCAGTAGTCATCCTGAAGAGCTTCATCGACGTTCTTTGGTTCGATCATGGAAACGTAACAAGCGATCCACAAACCAACTGTCTCCGAGTTTTGACTCCTTCTTGTGGGTCTCCAATGATGTTTGATTCAGGATGATCCTTGGAGATGCGTAACGTTTGATGTAATGGAGTACTCGGAGGTACATGAGATGATTCCTGCACATCAGATAAACTTGAAGAACCATTAGATGCATCATTAATATTGGAAGTATTATCATGAGAAGATGCATTTACAGGAGTATCATCATCAAGAGAGATATCAGGGTTTGATTTATCAGATGCAAAGTGGAAAGCTTCATCTACTTTAACATTTATGGATTCTACAATCGTTTTAGATTCCAAGTTAAATACCCGATATGCTCTACTATTTGTAGAATAACCCATGAAAATCCCTTCGTTACTTCGAGAGTCAAATTTTCCAAGATTTTCGCGGTCACGTAAAATGTAACACCGACTCCCAAAGATGCGAAAATATTTGATGTTGGGTTTTCTACAACACCATAATTCATATGGTGTATTTAACGTTCCCGGGCGCAAATAAACTCGATTAATAACATAGATTGCAGTGTTCACAGCTTCAGCCCAAAAATATAACGGTAAATTCCGGCTATGAAGCATAACACGTGCCATCTCTTGAACAACCCTGTTTTTGCGCTCGACTACACCATTCTGTTGAGGTGTATAGGGTGCTGAGAATTCATGCTTAATGCCATTGGAAGTGCAAAAGTCAATGAATTTTGAATTTATGAATTCTCCACCTCTATCACTTCTAACACGAATGATCTTTTCATTCTTTTCAGTCATAATACGAAGGCAAATCTCGTGAAAAGAATCAAAAGTATCAGCTTTCTCTTTTAAAAATGCTACCCATGAGTATCTAGAGAAATCATCAACCAATAAGAAAATATACCATTTACCTCCCAAGGATGGTTGACGTGTCGGCCCCATAAGATCCATATGCAATAATTCCAAGGGCCGTTTGGTACCGACGTGATTCAAGTTCTTGTGTGCAGTCCTAGACTGTTTTCCCTTTTGACAACCACCACACACAATGTTTTGTTTAAGTGAAAGTTTAGGAACCCCCTTGACCACGTCTTTGTTTGAAATTCTAGCAAGTTCCTTAAAATTTATGTGACCTAGCCTTTCATGCCAAAGTGTTTCATAATTCAAAGAGGCTAAGTTACAATTTTCAGAAATTTTATTGGGAACAACATAACAATTGTTTTTAGATCTAACCCCTTTTAAAAAGAAAATATGGTCCTTATCAGTTACAATGCATTCAATAGATGAAAAATTAACTGAAAAACCATTGTCACAAAGTTGACTGATACTTATGAGGTTAGTCTTAAGGCCATCAACAAATAACACATTATTTAGAATCGGGCCATCTGGAATAGCTACTGTTCCTTTTCCAACAATTTTGGAAGACTGACCGTCTCCGAAAACTACAAGCCCTCCGGAGATTTTCTCAAAATTTTGAAAACAGTTTTTGTCACCGGTCATGTGACGGGAACAACCGCTATCCAGATACCAAGACGAATTATCATATGCATGCAACGAAATATTTGTAACAAGACAAGGGAAGACTTCACCTTTGCGTACCCAAACCTTTCGAGTTTTGGTGTACGTCGGAAATGATTGTGAAGTTGATACCTTTGGTGAAAGCGTCTTGAATGATCCATCGCTTTTCCTTGACGTCGTCGTCTTGTTTGATGAACTACCGAGGCTCTTTTCCTTCGAATAACTTGCATTTGATTTCCGAGGAATTGCCCTTTTGGTAGTCGTTGCAAGAAGTGCTTGAGTTGAGCGTTTGGCTCCCATCTTGCAATTTCTTCTTATGTGCCCTGCAATACCACAACGAAAACATACCTTGATGCTTGACGATTCCGAAGAGGAGGAAGTAGGTTTGTTGTCGTTGTTTGTCGTCAATTCCGGTGTCGGAGGAGGAGATACCGACTAGGGCACAAAGACTGTCCCAACCGAACTAAAATTGTCTTTAGTTCGATTGTATCCGAGGCCGAACTTGTTTGATTGACCAAGACCAAGAAGCTTATCCAACTTACTCCTTCCTGATGAAAATCGCTGTAAGTCATCCTTGAGTTGGAGAATGGTCTCTGTCATTTCCAATTTTTCCTGTCGAGCCTCGCCGTTGAGCTTCAAGAAGTAATTCGCTTTGTTCACCATATCTACATAATTCTTCTCGAATTGCTCATTGGACTCTTGAAGTGAAGCATTTGCTTTTATCAGATTATCCCTTTCCACTTCAAGATCGGTCGAGAGAGAAGTTACCCTTTTTACTTCTTCTTCGAGATCCTGCAATCTCCCTCTCAACCCCTTGTTTTGCTTAGCCAGTTTCTTTGAATCCCTCAAAAGTCTGTGATAGGCTAGAGCAAAGTCTTCACCTTCTGAGTTATCCGATTCATCGTCCGTTGCAATCTTTTCAACAGTGGAGTTGGACAATGACTCGGATGTATTAGCCATTAAGCACATGAAGGGTGAAGATGTGGACGCGTGGAACGCTGTTGCGTTATCTTCTTCATCACTTGACGATGACACATTTGACGATGAGGTGTTATCCCAAGTGACGGCTTGCATCGCTTTCTTCTTTGACGGATTCTTATTAGGACACTCCGTTGAGATATGGCCGTACCCTCGGCACTTGAAGCATTGGACTTGTCCTTCTGAGCTTTTCTTATCCTTAGAAAAACCCTCTTGCTTTCTTGGTTTGAAACTTGAAGAACCTTTGCCTTTCTTCGACTTTACGAAGGATGGAGTTTTGCTTGAGTTACCCCTTCGAAAGTTTCGGCGAAATCTTCTTGTCAAGAGAGCAAGCTGCTTCTCAAAGTCCTCCATAGATAAATTCTCGTCATCGCCTGAGGAGGATGAATCCGCGTCTTCTTCTTTTGTAGTTTTCAAAGCAAAACCTGAAGACTTAGAAGAGGATGCCTTTCCAGAGGAATAGTTAGTAGGAAAAGTCATTTCATAAGTTTGTAATGAACCAACTAATTCTTCTACACGGATTTCGTCCGGGTGTTTAATAGTTTCAATGGCTGTAACCTTGGAACGAAATCTTTCAGGAAGAGTTCTTAATATTTTTCTTACAATTTTAAATTCTGGAATCTTCTCTCCCAAGTTAGCACATGTGTTTACGATGTCTTGCAATCGTGTATAGTAATCTGTGAAAGATTCATTTTCTGCCATGAAAATGGAGTCAAACTTGCTCGTAAGCATTTGCAGTTTCTGAATCTTCACAAGGTTAGTTCCCTCATGCGTAACTTGAAGAACATCCCAGATTTCTTTCGCAATCTCACATGCCGAGACGCGAGAGAACTCTGTTTGCGACAAAGCATTAAATAAAGCGTTAATCCCTTTGCCATTGTAAGAAGAAGAATCTATCTCTTCCTTGGTCCATTTCGACCTAGGTTTGATGGTGCGAACATCAGCAAGAATTTCAGTTGGATTAGACCATCATAATTCAATTGATTGCCACACCCGTTCGTCGATGGAAATTAAAAAAGCTTTCATCTGTACTTTCCAGTAGGCATAATTTGTTCCATCGAAGAACGGGGGTCTGTTGATGTTTCCACCTTCAACCATTGTTTACAACCCTATTCCCGCTCTGATACCACTTGTTGGGTTATGTATAATTGGATCTAAATAGGGGAAAAAACACCTAGAGGGGGGTGAATAGGTGTAAACAATAAACACTCAAAAATCTTTGCGATATAAAACCCAATGCGGAAAAATAAATAACACGCAGAGATTTTTACGTGGAAAACTCCAAACCGGAGTAAAAAACCACGAGACCGATAACACGGTGAAATCCACTAGAATTAAACACGTACAAGGTGATATACCGTACTCACAGACGACTCAACCTTTTACATACGCTCCTAGTTGATCTTCTCCGCTCGCTCCACGACGCTTCTCGAATCCACGATCTGCGTCCAACGCCGAATCCACGACGTCCGACCGAATCCACGGTCTTCACCCAGTAGCACGCTTCGAATCCACGAACGTACCTCGCTCCGAATCCACGAGAGCGGTTGCACCTTGAATCCACAAGGCCACGCGAGTCCACGCGCCGATTTTTGGGAAATCGTTGTTTTTGGGTGGTGATGATCCGCCGAATACTTAGATTAGAAATAGATCGAAAATACCATCTCTAAGTATTCATTGATTTGATTCTACTCAAAATGTGAGTATGAAAACCTAGAATCAAATCTATCAATATAGATGAAGAAACATAAGATTAAATCTATTGATTTTCTTTCTTCTCTATATGTGGATCTATCTATTTCGGTCGTCTTTTTCTCTTTTTCGTGGTTACCCTAAAAGATGAATTAAAGGGTCTATATATAGGTTAGAAACCATTGGAAGATGATAAGAATCAAAAACTAACCTTTTCTGAAATTTTTGAGGACGACGATCCGGATCGGATTTCGGCGATCCAGATTGCAGTAGCGAGATAGACAGTTTCCAGAAAAACAAAGGTTCGGGATCCGGATCGAAGTGCCTGATCCGGATCGTTCATACAATTCACCAAACACCAACGTTCAGGATCCGGATTGAAATGCCTGATCCGGATCGTTCAAATAAAATGGTAAAACCAGTGTTCGGGATCCGGATCAAAGGAGGCTACGATCCGGATTGAACTTGTGTATGAACGAACACCCTTCGGGATCCGGATTGGAAAGTCTGATCCGGATCCTGAACATGTCCCATGTCCAGTTTTTGATTTTTATGCAATTAGAAATTCATCCAAGTGTTTCTACACTATAAGAAGTATTCGGATCACCAAAAATAATTAGTTAAACATACCTGATCCTTTTGAATTCTTCTTTCTTGAGATTGAGTTAAATGATCCAACTTTCTTTATCTTCAATCTTCAAGACTTAACCAAATTCACGAAATACGCCAACTCAAATTCCGTAACAGCGCGGGCACCACGCAGGCACCGCACCCGCGTGGGCACCGCGCGGGCATCGCACCCGCGCGGGCACCGCGCGGATCGCACCCGCGTGGGCACCACGCGGGCGCCGCGCGGACCACACCCGCGCGGGCGCTGCCTGCGGAGGATCGCCGCATGGGTTCAGTCGGCTGCGCGGGGGGGGGGGGGGGGGGGGAAATCCGTCGACCGACGGGCTTGACGGTTTCCTTGGGTTTCCGTCGGACGGGTAATGTCGAGCTTTCGTTTTATAGAGTTAATGCGTGGTTCTGATTTTGGTTACCCTTATGGACTCTTCTTAGGTCCAGATACGCAACGGGAGTGTGCGAAAGATCCGGGTGCTCCGATCCCCTCGCAACCAGGTGGGTACCCTTGCTATAAGTGCAACGAGTGCAGTGAGTGCACCATATCATCGTAAAAAGCTCGTTAATTTGTCTAATAAAGTAGATGGACTATTATACCTTCGCATGAATACTTTTTATTAATAATTGTGGTGGCTGCGGTCGCGGGGCTTAATGCTTTTTATTAATAATTGTGGCGGCTGCGGTCGCGGGGCTTATCACACGCCGACACCGGCAATTTCGGTTTTGGATGTTACACGTACACAGGCGGATTGGCCTCCGCATGGGTGTACTTTTTCGGAGAAGTGGTCCGAGTGACCCGTGTTCCTCACATGTATGGGGTGGGGACCTCTTCGCGCCAGCTAAGGGCGCCGCACTAGCACCGTGAAGAGGTTAAAAGCATCAAAAAGGGGTATTGTGACTGTGCACGAGGGGAGACTTCCGTCTCTCCGACAGGTACTCTGGGGTTGGGGCCCAGCTTATTTTTGTAACAGGGTTTTAGCGAAAGGTTCCGGTATAATCGGTTTGTTTTTATTTCAACGTTAATTGTTAAGACATCTACTTTATTTGTCACTGACTTTACCCACTCCGTGACAGGTTTGACTAGGGACATTAGTCGGGACGGTGGTGAGACTGCGTCGAGAGGACCGTAGTCGTAGGAGGCTTTCTACTCGTGGTTCCTTGGAATTATCTCAACTCTTTCTTAACTACTCTTAGTTTAATTTGCATCTGTGGATCATATTAGTTATAGTTAGCACTGTGGATTGGATGTACTATTACGGTTTAGACATACTTTCGTGATTTCGGGCGCGGCATGTTTTTATCATCATAAAAATGATTGCGAAAACGTTTTCAAAAGCAGAGTGCCGTGTGGGCACAGATTTTGTAAACCTCTGGATTTATCCTTTCTAAACGATGTCGCCGCCCTCTTGTTTGGATGTGTAACTGTTTTAAAAATTGGGTGTCGGGTGGACACCGTTTGCAAAACCGTAGGTAATTACCTTTTCTGCTCTATGTATGATGACGACTGTATGGTTGATGGTTGATATTGTAAATGGGACGCCGTGCATATACAAAGGAGACTCTGTCCGATTGCAGAGTGAATTTGTATATGTGGCGGTCTGTCATGCACCGGGGGCGAGGTTGATCTTCACGTGTGAAGAAAAAAATATATATATATAATACACGTTTTTCCGCTTATACTAAGACCTCCCGGGGCGTGACAACGGCAGTAGGTAGGCGTAGGCTTGACTGGCCCGAGGAGGCAGTCATTTCGATTGGGTCGATTGAGCACCTTGGGTGCGAGTAGTTGCATATCTTTTCATCTGTACCACCCATTGAGCATTTAGATAGAGGCATGATAGCTGTAGAGTACCTCCAGCTTTTCTTGTTCAGTTTTACTGCATTGTTATCTTATGCCTCTAGTAGACTTAGTGGGCAGACCGTCGGGCTTGGTGGCAGTACCCACTGAGAACTACGTGTTGATGTAGTTCTCACACCCGTTGGGGGTTCTCCCCCTCCTTTTTCTTTCCTCTCCTTTGTTTTGCAGAGTCATCTGTGGGAGATGCTGATTCTGCTGTTGCTGTTCGAGGCGAGGGAGTCGCGAGCTAGATCCCTACCTGTCTTTGGAGAGTAGCTGTACCCCCACATTGGAGACTTATAGTGCAGTCTGTAGATTAGTTTTATTTTCACTTTTGAGAGATTATTGTAGTGAGGATGACTTGTATTGAGAGCCTGTATACTGTTGTATTATTCATTTCTGGATTACCTCCCTGTTGAGCTCTGAGTTTTGTATTTGAGGAATATTGTATGATTATCATTTTTGGGAGGTGCACTTTGTATCTTTATTTTCCAGTTGTACAGATGATTGGTTTTAATTTTGCAGCAGATTTATCTTATAGCTCTGATATCTGTTAGTTGTAGTACCTTTTCTTGCAGGTTAGACGCTTCACTTATGCAGGGTTTTGCATAGGCGGCGGATCTGTTGGCGGGCCCGGGTCGCAGTTTCGACCCCGGGGCGTGACACACAAGGTTTTCTTTGAAGTTTAATTTAGGAACACCCCTAACTATGTCTTTGTTAGATATTCTAAATAGTTCCTTAAAGTTTATGTGACCTAGTCTTTCATGCCAAAGTGTTTCATTATCAAGTGACACTAAGTTACAATTTTGACTTGTTTTACCAGGAACTATATAACAATTGTTCTGTGACCTAACCCCTTTCAAAATGAATGAATGATTTACATAAGTTACAACACATTCAATCGCAGAAAAGTTAAAGACAAGGGATGTCACGCCCCGGAGGTCTCAAGATAAGCGGAAAACAGGTTTATTTTTTTTTTGAAATACAGGTAAGAAATCGAGTAATCGACCTCGCCCACCGGTGTGTGTCAGACCCGCCACATATACAAATTCACCCTACAAACGGACACAATCTCCTTTGCATATGCACAGCGTCACGATTACAACAACGACAATAACATCATTCTTCATAAAATCTTTAACCACACAGTCACAGTCAACCAGTACGAGAGTGTAAAAACATTCAATCACATTAAGAGGATTCTACAAGTTGCAAACGGTGTCCACTCGACACCCATTCCTTTAAAACGTCTACATAATCACAGTAAGGCGGCTACATCGTTTTGAAATGATAAAACCACAGGTTTTCAAAGTAGTGCCCACACGACACTTGATTTTTGAAAGACATTTTCGAAACCCCTTTTTATATCGTAAAACGGCTGCAAAGATTGAGAACAATAATTTAAAATCTACTGTGATATCAAACAACTAACCAACCATCCAGCATGATCCACATCCACACAAATTAAACTAGAGAGAGAGAGAATAGAGATAACCAAACTAAACGTTCTGACATAAGGCCTCATACGGCCGATAGTTATGACTGCGTTGCCTCACCACCGTCCCGATGAACATACCTATTTGAACCTGTCACGGAGTGGGTAAGGTCAGTGACAAATAAAGTAGATGTTACAACATTAATGGACAATAACTTTATATGAAATACTCTGCACCGGAACCTTTCGCTATCCTTCGTCATGAGTCCACTTTATTTAATTTAATGACACCGTCACGTCAGGGTAGTCGACGATCTCCCCACGCGACACTTACGATGCCTTTTGTTACGACTTTTTGTATTGGCATATTTCGTGAGTTGAGTAGTTGAGTTGTTGAGTTGAGTCGGAGTCTTGAAGTGATCAAATTGTCAATCAGCAATCGAAGACTTAGAGAAGATTCAACAAGAGCTCAAGTTGACACTCAGTGTTTTGAGTCTTGAAGATTGAAGTAGAAGAATTGTGGATCAATTACATCAATCTTAAGGAAAATGGATTCGGATTGATCAGGTACGTTTAACTAAATAATTTTGGTGATCCGAATACATTTGAGTAGTTTAGAAACACTTGGATAAGTTTTCATTGCTTAAAAATAAAAAACTAGACAAATTGGATGTTTCAGAATTTCTGATCCTGAACCGATCCGGATCAGAAATTCCGATCCGGATCAGAATTCCGATCCGGATCCCGAACCTTGTTTTTTCAGGAATTGCTGAAAAAAGACGACGATCAGGATCGCCCTAAATCCGATCCGGATCGTCGTGCGGGAAAATTTCTGTTAAGCCAGTTTTTGATGCTTATCTCTTTCCAAAGGTTTCTAAACTATAAATAGACATTTAGGGTTTCTCAAAAACTACCGATTAATTAATTGAACACTTGAGAGCAACCCTAGAGGCTAGGTTTTTATCGTTCATCTTTATAGCCTCTTTTAGGTCAATTCGACGGTTCTTTCAAGAACATATCTTTTGTCGAATTGATCTAATCTTTGCTTAGAGATTTCTTCTACGGTTCTTCAATGATAATCTAAGCAAAGGATCACCATCGAAGCCAATATTCTTACCGGCTGAGTTTGCGTCGTGGATTCGACGTGGCATCGTGGATTCGGTGTGCTAAAGGCGTTTCGTGGATTCGAAACGTGTGCTCGTGGATTCGAGTGGCGTTCGTGGATTCGAACGTGTGCAGTGGACATGCAATCGGTGAGCGCAAGGTCCGAAGAAGTTGAAGGAGGGGTTGAGTCCGTGGAGTCGGTAATCACCTTGTTATTCTTCTTTTCTTAGTGGATTGTTATTGCGTGTTAGTCCCGTGGTTTTTCTCCTGGATTGGAGTTTCCACGTGTATCTCGGTGTTGTTGGGTTATATGTAATAATGGATCTAAATAGGAGAAAAAACACCTAGAGGGGGGTGAATAGGTGTAAACAATAAACACTCAAAAAATCATTGCGCAATTAAAAACCCAATGCGGAAATATAAATGAACACGCAAGATTTTTACGTGGAAAACTCCAAACCGGAGTAAAAAACCACGGGACCGATAACACGGTGAAATCCACTAGAATTAAATACGTACAAGGTGATATACCGTACTCACAGACGACTCAACCTTTTCCATACGCTCCTAGTTGATCTTCTCCGTTCGCTCCACAACGCTTCACGAATCCACGATCTGCGTCCAACGCCGAATCCACGGCGTCCAACGTCGAGTCCACGACGTCTGACCGAATCCACGGTCTTCACCCAGTAGCACGCTTCGAATCCACGAACGTACCTCGCTCCGAATCCACGAGAGCGGTTGCACCTTGAATCCACAAGGCCACGCGAGTCCACGCGCCGATTTTGGGGTAAATCGTTGTTTTTGGGTGGTGATGATCCGCCGAATACTTAGATCAAAGATAGATAGGAAATACCATCTAAGTATTCATTAGTTTGATTCAACTCAAGATGTGAGTATGAAAACCTAGAATCAAACTAATCAATATAGATGAAGAAACATAGGGTAATATCTAATGATTTCCTTTCTTCTCTATATGTGGATCTTAGACCGTATAAAAGATTATATTTTATTATGACGGCTATTTTTCTTAACCCTAGAAAAAGAATCATAGGGTCTATTTATAGGTTAGAAACTATTGGAAGAAGATAAGGATCAAAAACTATCCGTTTCTGGAAATTTTCACGACGGCGATCCGGATCGGATTTACTGTGATCCGGATCGTCGTAACGAGTCAGGCAATTATAGAGAAACAGGGTTCGGGATCCGGATTGTAATGCTCGATCCGGATCGTTCATGTATTCTAGCAAATTCCCATGTTCGGGATCCGGATCGAAATGGCCTATGATCCGGATCGGATTTGCCAATGTACAAGCACCCTTCGGGATCCGGATTGGACTCTCTGATCCGGATCCTGAACATGTCCCATGTTCAGTTCTTGATTTTTATGCAATAAAAAAATTCTTCCAAGTGTTTCTACACTACAAGAAGTATTCGGATCACCAAAAATCTTTAGTTAAACTTACCTGATCCTTTTGAATTCTTCTTTCTTGAGATTGAGGTATATGATCCAAACTTCATTCATCTTCAATCTTCAAGACTTAACACTTTCACGAAATGCGCCAAAACAAAATCAGTAACAATCTCCCCCTTTGGCGGTTTCGTGACAAAACACAGATCCACTAAAGAAAATTCAAAATGATATTTTTGTTGCTATCACCATACAACAAAAATTTACAATGGAGATCCAATACATGAGATAATGTCACGCCCCGGGGTCGAAACTGCGACCCGGGCTCGCTAACAGATCCGCCATCTGTACGGAAACTGTCGTACAGACGAAGCGTCTAGCCTGCAAAAGACAAAACTACAGCTACATAGATATCAGAGCGGATAAAAAGCTGTACTATAAAATTTCACAACTACAAAGTTGCAACAACACATAGCCTATCTCCCCAAAATCAGAGGATACAAATAGAAGTCCACCTATACAACATCTACAAATCCAAATGGGAGATAGCTAAACAGGAAATATAACCAACTCCCACAATCCGGGATGGTACATCTACCTCACTCTAAAGTAACAATGCTGGTAGGGAACTATCACGCGACTCCCTGTCCTCGGTCCGTCCAGTCAAGCCCAGCAGGAACGGAAGAAAGCCTCAGCAACCTGTCACCGACAGAGGGTGTGAGAACTACATCCTACAGTAGTTCTCAGTGGGTACCGTCTCCAAGAACCACGGTCTGCCCACTAAGTCTACTAGAGGCATAAGATAACAGATAAGACTGATAATGAAAATAAGCTGGAAAAGAATCTACAGCTATCACGCCTCTAACTACTATGCTCAAAAGGAAGAGACTATGGATGATGGTACGCAGCCACTCACTGCTGGCAATATGTCACTAGTACTACTCAAGAAACTCTACTATGACACATGCTACGCCATCACTCTCTCAGTGTAACCCAAATCTCAGCGACTGCCCCACAGGGTCCAGTCGAGTCAAGCCTGCGCCCCCTGGTGTATCAACCAGGGTGTCCAATCGGACAAACTCGATATCTCACACAGTGACCCCATGGTAGCTCGGCCAGGGGTATCAAGCGACCTCTAGTATATGAACTAGGCGCATCATCGCAGCCTCGTCAGGCTCGGTATCATCATCGCAGCCTCATCAGGCTCGGAATCATCAACGCACCCGGGGCGTGGTTCGAGGGGTGCGACCCCACCGAACTCAAGTATCTCATCAGTATCACTGTCTCACAAGTGGCTCCTGCAGGCTGTAGTCCTCGATCAAACAGATCGGTATCTCGATGCTCAAAGCACAACTCAGTCGGAGAACCCTCCACGACTCAATCTCACAACACTGGCCCACTCAACGAAAGTACTACACGGCTGGGACCACCATCTCTCCCAACGGCTCCCTCAACAATACCCCACTGAACTCAACACACAACACACGGCCGGAGCTACTCCACGGCCAGATCTGTGAAGGGTCCGAAACCCCGGGAGACTAACACCTACGTCCCCAAGAAAGAGAACAGCCCTTAGAACCCAGATCACTCGAATCCGCTCGGGTGGATAAGTTTATAAGAAACCATGTCATTTATTTCAGAAAACCATTCGATCTGAGAAAAATCCATCTTTTTAATGATTTTTAGTCTTTTAGGAAAAACCCCTTGAAAACCAGTTTTATGCCCAAACCTCGAAGAGCTGATGCCCTCGTCCTATCAAACAAGAACAGACTCAGGCGACCTTGCGAGGCTTGGAAGAAACGTTGTTTGACCAAAATCATGTATTCATCCAAAAAGGCTCTGGGTTCAAGGTCCTGCTATCACACGAGCACCACGATCACAACATGGTGATGACGAGAAGAACAGCGAAAAGAGAAACCCCGGGACCACCGTTTATCTGAAACGGTTTCCCCAAAACTCTAACACTGGCCTAACCCAGCCACCAGACCCCACTCGGCCCCCCGGGCCCGAGTGCAACACCCGTCCCACAACGCTCTGACCTCTCGGCCCACTACCCGGGCGAGGAACCCTAACTCCAGAGGGATAAGCAAAGTGTGGGATGTCTAAAGCATAAAGGAACCTAGCCCATATCAAGGTTCTCTATTGGTCTGGTCAAACACATGCACATATGACGGGGGTGCTAGTTAAGTTCCAAGAAAACACTTAAACTAGCATGCAATCCTATCACAATAGAATTAGAAGGAAGTCCGTAGACTTGGAGAGAAAACCAACCCACCTCAGAAAGCCACCAATTGCTTGTCGACACTTGCAATTGGGCTCAGCGGGACTTACCTTGCCTCCACGAGGTCCGCACGCAAAACGGAGCACGCTGCGTCCAACCACACGACCGCGCGCTCCGCGGATGTCCCGAAACAAGCCGGCGGGTCCACGCGACGGAAAACCAACAACCGCCCCCGGCGGAAGCTAAAAACCGCACCGCAAGCTGCCAGAAGCGAAGAAATCGCAAAATCAATCAAACGGTCGAAAACCGAGCATCCGGCGGCGAAAAACTGCACCCGACGGCGAAAAACAGCTCCGTCGGCAAAAACCAGCGCCCGACGGCGAAAACAGCTCCGTCGGCGAAAAAACTGCTCAAAACAGCTTGCGAAAACAGCTCGCGAAAACCCTGCGAAAACTACGCAAAACTGCGCGGAAACCATGCGCGAAAACTGCGAAAACCGCTCGCAAACTCTGCTCGAAAGCCACGCGAAACCGCTCGCAAACTGCTCGCGAAAAACAGCGAAAACCAGCGCGAAAACTGCGCGAAAATAGCGAGCGAAAACTGCGAAAACCCTTCGCGAAAATGCCTCGAAAGCCGCGCGAAAACCTGCGCGAAACTGCGCGAAATCTGCGCGAAAACGGCGCGCGAAAACTGCGAAAACCCATCGCGAAAATGCCTCCAAAGCCGTGCGAAAATCTGCGCGAAACTGCGAGAAATCTGCGCGAAAACGGCGCGCGAAAACTGCACAAAAACCGCTTGACGGCGAAAAGGCAGCAGCCGACGGCAAACACCGCCGTGCGACGAGGGAGGCCCGCCGCGCGGCGCCAATCCAGGTCGCGTCGCGCAGCGGCCTGCTGCGCGGTGACAGAGCGCGCCGCGCAGCGCCCTGCGGCGCTGCGCGCGGCGCCCAGCGGCACTGCGCGCGGCGCCCAGCGGAGCTGCGCGCGCAGCCCGCTGCGCTGCGCGCGGCCGCGCGCCCGCGCAGGCCCTGCCGCATGCGGCCAGGCAATGCCGCGCGCGCCTGCGCGCGGCCAGGCGGTGCCGCGCGCGCCCGCGCGGTACCGCGCGCACCTGCGCGCGGCCCTTGCCGCGCGCGCCCGCGCGCGGCCCTGCCGCGCGCGCCCGCGCGCGGCCACGCTGTGCCGCGCGCACCTGCGCGCGGCCCTGCCGCGCGCGCGCCCGCGCGCGGCCAGGCAGTGTCGCGCGCGCCTGCGCGCGGCCAGGCGGTGCCGCGCGCACCTGCGCGCGGCCCTGCCGCGCGCGCCCGCGCGCGGCCAGGCAGTGCGGCGCACCTGCGCGCGGCCCTGCCGCGCGCGCCCGCGCGCGGGCCGGCAGCGCCGCGTGCAGCACTTTGCTGCACGCGGCGCCGCGCCCAGCGGCATGTCGCCGCAGGGTGCTGCCAACAGCAGCACCCTGGTGCCGCGCGTGCGCCATTGCGCGCGCGCGCGGCCGCTGGCGACGGAAAAGCTAAACGAAAATAAAATTCCCAACAAAATCCAAGAGAAACCCAAAAATCCATTTTTGCTCTTTAAAAATCCAACAAAATCCAAAAGCTCTCTAAAACCCGAGAAAACCTCAAAAATCTGAAATTGCTTACCTCGACGACGCTCGCCGCACGCCCACGAGCTCCACGCGGCCTCCAACGGCGAGTCCAAAAATCCAAGATCACCTCAAAAACCCTCTTCTTCCTTTTCTTTTTCCTTTTCCTCTCTTTTCTTTTCCTTTCTTTCTTTCTTCCTTTTTCTTTCTTTCTCTCTGCTGCAGAGGTGGTAGGGGGAGGCTTTATAAAGGAAAAAGAAAGGATTAATTAATTAACTAAATAATTAACTTAATCCAAAAACCAACTCCAACTCACTTTTTGCCTTCGGGCTCTCCGCCGCTGCCCGGAACCTCCCGAACTCCGCTGTAAATCGAAAATACACGCGCTCACATCTTTTTCTCTTCAAAAAGCTCATCCGTTGAGTCGGGGTGCTCAAATCAAAAACCGACTCCGAAACTGTCAGTTCCGACTCACTTTTTGCCTCCGGGTCCTCCGCGTCAGTCCGGAACCTCCCGAACCTCGCTGTAAATCAAAAGTACACGTGTCCACAGCTTTTTCTCTTCAAAAAGCTCATCCGTTGAGTCGGGGTGCTCAAATCAAAAACCGACTCCGAAACTGTCAGTTCCGACTCAC
The DNA here is from genome assembly GCA_029204045.2 of Tillandsia leiboldiana. Lineage (NCBI taxonomy): Eukaryota > Viridiplantae > Streptophyta > Magnoliopsida > Poales > Bromeliaceae > Tillandsia > Tillandsia leiboldiana. The sequence continues at coordinate 22,961 of JAQNDB010001863.1, forward strand.
TTTTTGCCTCCGGGTCCTCCGCGTCAGTCCGGAACCTCCCGAACCTCGCTGTAAATCGAAAGTACACGTGTCCACACCTTTTTCTCCTCAAAAAGCTCATCCGTTGAGTCGGGGTGCTCAAATCAAATACCGGCTCCAAAATTGCCAGTTCCGACTCACTTTTTGCCTCCGGATCCTCCGCGTCAGTCCGGAACCTCCCGAACCTCGCTGTAAATCGAAAGTACACCTGTTCCAAGTGTTCCTGAATTTCCGGCACTCCACAGTGAAGTCGGAAATTTCCAATCTCATCCTCAATCGGCCTACAAAGCCCAGAAAAACCCCGTATCGAGCTGGAGCTTCCGCGTTGATCCGAATCAACCCGGCATCAACTGTAACCTCAAATGCAACATGCCCAAGGCAACTCTCTGCTCCAAGCCATCTGTGTGGTCGGCGCGCTATCCAAAGTCCCGGTACTCTACAGATAAACTCCTAAAACAGACTCTAGACTTAGACATCTGTACTCTCTGCAAAAAGAAATCATTCTTGACAAAACGAGATCGTTAGATACCTCAAGAATATTTAGCATTCAAAACCTAACAGAGATAGAGTTTATGCTCACCATGACATTAAGTAATTCAGATATGTAATAAGATCACAATCAAACATTGACATATCTTCTAAGCAATAAGATTCCAAATGTCATAACTTTGCTTTGTTAGTAATCAAACAACTTGTTAGTAATAATACATGTCCAAATAGTTAGTCGAATAGTTAGTAGGGACATGCAACACATCACAAGATAAAAACCAGAAGTTGTGATACTTACCTTTCACCAAAGTCAAAGTTTGTTCAAAGTTCTCACAAAGTTCACTCTAAACTCTCTCCCCCTTTTTGTCACAAACTAAGCCAAAAATTACAAAACACAAGGAGAGTTAAGAAGTTCACAATCAAGAAAATCCTGAGAACTAAAACTAAAGCTAAAATTTGAAAAACCTGCAATAGAGACGATAAAGGTTAGAGCATAAAAGATCAAGTCAAATCAGAACTGTCTGAGCTAGTATCGTCTATCTTGTTCAAGATCCCTTTTAGCATTCGCGATAATTTGGAACATTTCTTCTTCATCTGTTCTTGTTCAGCGGCCATATGCCGGAGACCTAATGCCAATCTCTCTTGGTCAGCAGAAAGTCTTCTTTGGTCCTGATGAATGGCGGCCAATACGGTAGCTTCTAGAGCGTTTCTCTTGGAAGTCGCTGGACGAGTTGTAGAGGCAGATGATGCATGCTGGTCTTCAGCCCATGGGGATTCGCTAGGTACCGAGTGTGCTCTAGAGAGGGATTCAGTAATTTGAATTCCACTTCCCTCTTCATTTTCCTTAATCCTAGCCGAGCTGATAAAGTCTTGTGGAGGTGCTTGGCTAACAGCTGGTTGCTCAATGGAGATTCCTCGAGCACTCCCTCTTTTGCGAGCAACACCTTTTCTTCTTGTCTTCCCAGAGGTTTCTTCCATTGGGGCTTTGCCCTTTTCAGCAGCAGTAGGCGGAGCCTTTGAGGTTTCAACAGGGGCTTTCCCTTTTGAGGCAGTGGGAACAGTTGTTGCTTCAATTTGCAACTCATCCCAATCGATCGATTCTGTTTCAGATCCAGTGTCAGAATCATCCTTAGTCTTCTTCGCTTTCTTGGCCCTCTTGGGCTTGACAGTGTCTCTCGTACGTACCATAGCAGCTAGAAGAAAAATGATCCACGTGATCACCATTGCTATTGGTTTCTTGAGAAAAGAAATCCTGTGAGCAACAACTCAAGAACACGGAAAAATTGTTAATTTTCAAAAATTTGAAAAATTGTACCCAAAAAATCATTATCGTGTAGAGAGACTAAGAATCAAATTAGTTTTGCAAAAGAAATTTTAAAAATAGATCAATTGCATGATTTTGGAAAATTCCCATTATATGCCCTAAAACCGAAATTTTTGAAATCGAAGACCAAAAATCCGTTTATCTTGAGAATACCTAGCATATAATCAAAACTAACCTACCCAGAGTTCTTATTTCAAAAGAAATTTGACCAAAAACCATTCACAAATGAAAAAGTTCCATGATTTCTACTCACGTTTTGAGCAAACAAGGAAAAACAGTGAAAAACCGAGATTTTGATCAATAAAACTTACTTGGAATTGAAGAACTCGAGTTTGAAAGGCTCCAAGAAGGATGAATTCTAGAGAGAGAAACTCTGGAGTCTTAAGAACAAAAGATTGGAATAAAAGAAATCAAAACCCCTCTTGTTCTAATAAAACCTTAGCCGTGATCCGGATCGGATCGAGATTACGATCCGGATCGGCTACCCGCAGGAAACACCTGCGTTCGGGATCCGGATCATTCATGTCCGATCCGGATCGGCTCCAACTTTTTCTTCAGAATATTTTAGAAAAATTCAATAAAATCCAGAAAAAGTATGTAAGCATTTTAGCACATCAACTTTAAACAAAACTCATCGTTTCATGTCAAGAGAAATAAATTATGTTAAATCTATCAATAACATTCAAATAATGACATGAAAATTTACAGAAATTAAAACCTTTAAAGTTGATCAAGTTCAAACACATCCATCATGATCTTATGAGTACGGCGTTTATCAAATCATTAAAATGGTAAAGAAAATGAATTACCAAGATCAATAGATGTTTGAAATCCCAAATAAATTATATAATGTATCTAGTCAATCTGTTGAAGAGAGTGGCTCTTTGAGCATCTTTCAATAAAAAATCCCACCTTATACCAACCTTGAAATTTGACGGAGTCAAGTATTTCAATCATGCATTTTATTTAATCAAAAATTACAAACCCATGCTTGGTATACATGTGGTAGCTGCACACAGTACTCGGACGACCGAGGTGGTAGCTCTTTCCTTCATGTGGTGGTAGTTTTCTTCACACTCCTCATTGGGATGTAACTCTTTCCACATCTTTTGAGCATTTTACTTTTCTTTGACTTCCCCTCAATTGGCTATCAATTAATTTAAGATATAAAGTATTCAACCAAGGATTGATCTCGAATTCATACTCAACCAAATAGTCAAATAAGATAAAAACAATACCAAGAGATCATTGAGAGAGAAATTGACTTTGATCAATTAAAAATGATTTAATTTAAATAAATGATCAATGCATCAACTGAATTATTATGATATCCAAAGCATAATAAATTTCTAATTATATAAAAGGATGCAAGTAAAGTCAATAATACACATGCTCAATTAATGTACTATGTATTAACATAGATAAAGAACAAAAACACAAAAACAAAACCTAACCTAAGCAAAAGTTTCAAAAAGGAGTTTATTTCGAGGAAAGCATTCCAATTGCTTTACGCAAATGAATAAAACGTTTTTGATCCAAAGGTTTTGTTAAAATGTCAGCTAATTGATCTTCAGTTGAAATATATGAAAGTTGAAGAGTATTTGATTCAACTAGCTCTCTAAGAAAATGATATCTAAGTTCAATGTGTTTTGTTCTAGAGTGCAACACAGGGTTTTTGGAAATGTTTATAGCACTAGTGTTGTCACAAAGAATTGTTACCGAAGTTGCTGAAATCCGGAAGTCGCTCAACACACTTTTCATCCAAATGAGTTGGGTTGAACAACTACCCGCTGAGATATATTCCGCTTCGGCAGTCGAGAGTGCAATGCAGTTTTGCTTTTTACTATGCCATGCAACAAGGCAATGGCCAAGATAAAAACATGCACCACTCGTACTTTTCCGATCATCCACAGATCCTGCCCAATCGGCATCTGAGTATCCAATAATATCTAAACTTGTTCCCATAGGATACCAAATTCCGAAATTTATGGTTCCTTTAATGTATCGGATAATCCGTTTCACCGCTTTCAGGTGAACCTCCTTTGGTGCAGATTGATATCTCGCGCAGATCCCAACACCAAAAGATATATCCGGGCGACTAGCCGTGAGGTAAAGTAGACTTCCAATCATACTCCGATAAAGTTTCTCGTCTACATTCTCACTAAAATATTCACTTCCTAATCCTTTATTGCTAGTTCCCATTGGAGTCGGAAAATCTTTACAATTTTCTAGATCAAACTTTTTGACCAACTCCAAGGCATACTTGGATTGACACAAATGGATGCCTTCGTAACTCTGTTTCACTTGCAATCCAAGGAAATAAGTCAATTCGCCCATCATTGACATCTCAAATTCGCTTTCCATGGTTTCAGCGAATTTAGAAGCATCATTATCTCTTGTCGCACCAAATACAATGTCATCGACATAGATTTGTGCTACAATGAAGTTATTCTGATAATGCTTCACAAAGAGAGTCCTGTCAGCTCCCCCTCGAGTATAGCCCTTATCCAAAAGGTGCTTTGTTAGCCTTTCGTACCATGCTCGCGGTGCTTGTTTTAAACCGTAAAGAGCCTTTTTTCAAACGAAAAACATGGTTAGGTTGTTTACAGTCTACAAAACCTTTCGGTTGAGCCACATAAACTTCCTCGTTTAAAAACCCATTTAAAAACGCGCTCTTAACGTCCATTTGAAATAATTTTATTTTAAAATGACAAGCTATCGCGAATAAGATACGAATGGACTCGAGTCTAGCTACAGGGGCGAAAGTTTCATCAAAGTCTATACCTTCTATTTGAGAGTAGCCTTGAGCAACTAAACGTGCTTTGTTCCTGATGATGGTACCATCCTCATTTTTCTTATTCTTGAAAATCCATTTGGTACCTATCACATTGTGTTGCTTTGGAGGCTTTGTTAATTCTCAGACTTTGTTTCGCTCAAACTGATGGAGCTCTTCCTGCATTGCTTTAATCCAGTAGTCATCCTGAAGAGCTTCATCCAGATTCTTTGGTTCTAACATGGAAACGTAACAAGCGAATCCACAAACCAACTGTCTCCGAGTTTTAACTCCTTCTTGTGGGTCTCCAATGATGTTTGATTCAGGATGATCCTTGGAGATTCGTAACGTTTGTTGTAATGGAGTACTCAGAGGTACATGAGATGATTCCTGCACATTAGATGAACTAGAAGAACCATTAGATGCATCATTAATATTGGAAGAATTGTTATGAGAAGATGCATTGGCAGGTGTATCATCATCAAGAGAGATATCGAGGGTAGATTTTTCAGATGCAAAGTGAAAAGCTTCATCTACTTTAACATTTATAGATTCTACAATCGTTTTATATTCCATGTTAAATACCCGATATGCTCTGCTATTTGTAGAATAACCCAAAAAGATCCCTTCGTCACTTCGAGAATCGAACTTACCAAGATTTTCGCGATCACGCAAAATAAAACATCGACTCCCAAAGATACGAAAATACTTGATATCCGGTTTTCTACTAAACCACAGCTCATATGGTGTATTTAAAGTTCCTGGGCGCAAATACACTCGATTAATTACATAGACAGCGGTGTTCACAGCTTCAGCCCAAAAGTATAACGGTAAATTCCGGCTATGAAGCATCACACGCGCCATCTCTTGAACAACCCTGTTTTTGCGCTCAACAACACCATTCTGCTGAGGTGTATAGGGTGCTGAGAATTCATGCTTAATGCCGTTGGAAATGCAAAAGTCAATGAATTTAGAATTAATGAATTCTCCACCTCTATCACTTCTAACACGAATGATCTTTTCATTCTTTTCAATCATAATACGATGGCAAATCTCATGAAAAGAATCAAACGTATCAGCTTTCTCTTTTAAAAATGCTACCCAAGAATACCGAGAGAAATCATCAACCAATAAGAGAATATACCATTTACCTCCCAAAGATGGTTGACGGGTCGGTCCAAAGAAAGAAAAATAGTCTACATAAACTACACAACATTTAATCGTAGAACGATTAAAGACAAGGAAAGATTTCACCTTTGCATACCCAAACCTTTTGAGTTTTAGAGTATGTTGGCAATGGTTGAGAAATTTTCCTTGATGAAGACGTCTTGTATGATTGATCTTTTTCTTTTGTCATCGTCTTGTTTGAAGTACTACCTGTTACGAAATTTGAGTTGGCGTAGTTTCGTGAAAGTTTCAAGTCCTGAAGATTGAAGGTGAAGAAAGTTGGATCATTTAACTCAATCTCAAGAAAGAAGAATTCAAAAGGATCAGGTATGTTTAACTAAAGATTTTGTGTGATCCGAATACTTCTTGTAGTGTAGAAACACTTGGAAGAATCTTTCATTGCATAAAAATCAAAAACTGGACTTGGGACATGTTCAGGATCCGGATCAGGTTGTTCGATCCGGATCCCGAAGGTGGTTCGTTCATACACCAGTTCAATCCGGATCGTAGCCTCTCTTGATCCGGATCCCGAACACTGAGTTTACCATTTTTCTTAAACGATCCGGATCAGGCTTCGCAATCCGGATCCCGAACGTTGATGTTTGGTGAACTGTATGAACGATCCGGATCAAGCACTTCGATCCGGATCCCGAACCTTCGTTTTTCTGGAACTGCCTGACTCGTTACGACGATCCGGATCACAGCTAATCCGATCCGGATCGCCGTCCGTAAAATTTCCAGAAATGGTAGGTTTTTGATTCTTATCTCCTTCCTAGGGTTTCTAACCTATAAATAGACCCTATGATTCATTTTTCTAGGGCAAGCCGCTAAACCTAAAAGCCGTCATCTTATACACGGCCTAAGATCCACATATAGAGAAGAAAGGAAATCATTAGAGAATACTCTATGTTTCTTCATCTATATTGATTAGTTTGATTCTAGGTTTTCATACTCACATCTTGAGTTGAATCAAACTAATGAATACTTAGATGGTATTTCCGATCTATCTTTGATCTAAGTATTCGGCGGATCATCACCACCAAAAACAACGATTTACCCCAAAAATCGGCGCGTGGATTCGCGTTGTTGGGTCGTATATAATACGGATCTAAATAGGGGAAGAAACACCTAGAGGGGGGTGAATAGGTGTAAACGTATAAACACTCCAAAAATCGTTGCGATAAAACCCAATGCGGAAAATAAAATAACACGCAAGATTTTTACGTGGAAAACTCCATCACCGGAGTAAAAAACCACGGGACCGATAACACGGCAGAAATCCACTAGAATTAAAACACGTACAAGGTGATTTACCGTACACACTTACGACTCAACCTTTTCCATACGCTCCTAGAGGATCTTCTCCGCTCGCTCCGACGCTTCTCGAATCCACGATCTGCGCCCAACGCCGAATCCACGGCGTCCAACGTCGAATCCACGACGTCCGACCGAATCCACGGTCTTCACCCAATAGCACCCTTCGAATCCACGAACGTGCCTCGCTCCGAATCCACGAGAGCGATTGAACCTTGAATCCACAAGGACACGCGAATCCACGCGCCGATTTTTGGGGAAAATCGTTGTTTTTTGGGTGGTGATGATCCGCCGAATACTTAGATCAAAGATAGATCGGAAATACCATCTAAGTATTCATTAGTTTGATTCAACTCAAGATGTGAGTATGAAAACCTTGAATCAAACTAATCAATATAGATGAAGAAACATAGAGTATTCTCTAATGATTTCCTTTCTTCTCTATATGTGGATCTATAGCCGTATAAGATGATATATGAAAATGACGGCTATGTGGATTGACCCTAGAAAGAAAGACATAGGGTCTATTTATAGGTTAGAAACCCTAGGAAGGAGATAAGAATCAAAAACCTGCCATTTCTGGATTTTTACGAACGGCGATCCGGATCGTGATAACTGGGATCCGGATCGTCATAACGAATCAACCAATTCCAGAAAAACGAGGGTTCGGGATCCGGATCATGTGACTACGATCCGGATCGTTCATACAGTTCACCAAACATCAACGTTCGGGATCCGGATTGCGAAGCAAGATCCGGATCGTTCAAGGTAGATGGTAAACTCAACGTTCGGGATCCGGATCAAGAGACTACGATCCGGATTGCGACGATGTATGAACGAACCACCTTCGGGATCCGGATCGAACAGCCTGATCCGGATCCTGAACATGTCCCAAGTCCAGTTTTTGATTTTTTATGCAATGAAAGACTCTTCCAAGTGTTTCTACACTACAAGAAGTATTCGGATCACACAAATTCTTTAGTTAAACATACCTGATCCTTTTGAATTCTTCTTTCTTGAGATTGAGTTAAATGATCCAACTTTCTTCACCTTCAATCTTCAAGACTTGAGACTTTCACGAAACTACGCCAACTCAAATTCCGTAACAATCTCCCCCTTTGGCGGTTTCGTGACAAAACATAGATCCACTAAAGAAAATTTCAAAAAGATATTTTTGTTGCTATCACCATACAACAAAAATTTACAATGGAGATCCAAAATACAATACATGAGTTAAACTCCTAAAACAGACTCTAGACTTAGACATCTGTACTCTCTGCAAAAAGAAATCATTCTTGACAAAAGAAATCGTTAGATACCTCAAGAATTTTGTATCATTCAAAAAACCACAAACAGAGATGAAGTTTATACTCATTCATACTTACCATGACATTTATACATTCAGATATGTAAACAGATCATAGTTAAAACACCAACATATCCTCTTTGCAAGTAAAAACCAAATGTCATGAACATGTTTGTGACAAACTAATATATATAAAGATATGTAATTGATCAGAGTTAAGAACCAACATATCTTCTATGCAATCAAAAACCAAGTGTCACAAACTTGTTAGTCCAACATCAACTCGTTAGTTATATTACATGCCCAAATAGTTAGCAAAAAGTTAGTCGAGGCATGCATTCAAACAAATGGAAAAACCAAAAGTTGAAGTTCTACTTACCTTTGTGTTTCAACTTACCTTTGATGTTCCAACACATCCTCATGTTCAATCAAACATTGTTCAAGTTCTCTATAAACTCTCTCCCCCTTTTTGTCACAAAATTAGCCAAAAACACAAAAATTTAAGGAGAGTTAAAGATTTCAAAAATTGTTCCGAAAAATAAGAACTAGAACTAAAAGTAAGTCCTAAAAGCTGAACTAACGTCTAAAAAGGTAAAATCCTGCACAAATCTGCACAAAAATTGTTAAATCACAAATTAGTCATCCGAGTCTGAGTCCTCAGACGCACTATATCCCATCTTAGTGAACATGTTCTTGATCAATTTCCTCATTGAATTTACTTTCTTGGTCAATGTAATTTGGGATGCCGTTATGATCTCGAGTTCTTCAGACATTCGCCTTTGTTCTGATGCTTGTTGAGACGGTGAGGCCGAGGTGCCGACACAAGGTTTCTTTCCAGTGGAATGTGTCGGAGTAACATGTGGTAATTTGTGAAGTGACTTCACAATCGTTGACTCATCTATCATCCCCCAACAGTGTTGATAAGATGTCGAGCTTATATCAATGTCAAACTTTTGTAAGATCCTCATGATGATTAACGGAAACGGAAGTCGCTCAGAAGGATGAGGATGCACAATATATCTTGACATTCTATTCCAAATTATGTAGGGGATATTCATGTTCAATCCTACAGCCTCAGAGGGATGACCTAAGAGATATAGGAACAGCAGTCTCTCCCATCTCACGACCTTAGTCTGCATGTTAGGTAGAATGTTGTAACACGTGATGAAATTTAGAAATCGGTACTCCAGTCGAAGATGTTTGGATTTTACACTTTTACCATTAGCTGATTTCGTTCCTTCCAAACAAATTTTATCTATCACTGTTTGCCACAAGGCATTCGTCAAACTTCTTCCTTTCAAAAAGTTGACCCCCGATGTGTTAGATTCCATTCCAAGAACTTCGCCAATTAGTTGCGGAGTGATTTTAAGTTTCATCCCTTGGATAATTGTATAGAAATGCATTGATCCATGTTCTCCTTCTTGAAGATGTGTTGCATTCGTGTAAAAGGTCCTTACACGATACAAACAATACCCAAGTAATTCGGGGAATCGGCAGACTTGGATGAGATTAGCTTGCTCAATCAAGGTTCCAAACTCAGGTGAGTGATTTCGGAGAGCTTCAATGTTGACATGACGTTCACCGATGCATTCACGACGTTCAAACGCTCGAACGCGATCCATGCTGACGAACACTCCTTCCACGCGAGGCGGGGAGTCAGGGACTATCGGTGTGTTAAAATCAGCGTCTCGTCGTAGTCCAAAACGTCTAGTTACTCGTTTCCTTTTCACAGAGATGGTTGGTTTAGTCATAGGCGCTTTTCCTTTGTCCATGGGTGCTTTTCCTTTGTCCATGGGTGCTTTTCCTTTCGAACCATCAGACGCCTTTTGTTCAGTCCAAGAGTCATCATCATCCGTCAATGCCGCCCAGTCAATCTCATGACAATCTACCTCTGTGTCACTGACCTCGACAAATTCACCTTTTTGTTGTGTTTTCTTAGCTCTCTTTAATTTGTTTGTGGCCCGAGTGTGCACTATTGTGACCAACAAAAGAATGATCCATGAGAATTCCATTGATCCAAATGCCTTAAGAAGATTGAAGTCCTGTGAAGACCAACTCAAGAACACATGAGAAATTGTTAATTTTCAAAGATTTGAAAAATTGTACCCAAACAATCATAATCATGTAGAGAGACTAAGAATCAAATTAGTTTTGCAAAAGGACTTTTAAAAATAGATCAATTGCATGAATTTCGAAAATCCTTATTATATGCCCTAAAACCGAAATTTTAGAAATCGAAGCCTAAAAATCCGTTAATCAGGAGAATACCTAGCATATAATCAAAACTAATCTACCCAGAGTTCTTATTTCAAAAGAAATTTGATCAAAACCATCCACAAACAAAGTTGATCCATGAATTTCGTGCGTTTGAGGAAGAAAAGAGAAGAAAAACGATGAAAAACCGAGATTTTGATCAATAAAACTTACTTGGAATTGAAGAACTTGAGTTAGAAAGCTTCCAAGGAGGATGAAATCTTAGAGAGAAGCGCTCTGGAAACTTCGGAACAAAAGATTGGAGGTAAAGAAATCAAAAACCCCTTTCGTTCCTTATAAACCTAGCCGCGATCCGGATCAGTTCATAACTGCGATCCGGATCGGCTACCTGCAGTAAGAAACTGCGTTCGGGATCCGGATCGGCAGATACAATCCGGATCGTCAGCCCGCAGGAGAAAACCTGCGTTCGGGATCCGGATCACCTTGCCCGATCCGGATCGGCCCCAACTTTTTCTTTAGAAAAATTTCAGAGAAATTCATGAAAAACCAGAAAAAGATTGTAAGCACAAAGGTTGTATCAACTTTAAACAAAAATCATCGTTTCGTACAACAAGAATTAGATTATGCCAAATCTATCAATAATATCCAAAATGAAACGAAAATTTACAAAAATTAAATCCCTTAAAGTTGAACACATTCAATTACATCTAACTTGATCTTATGAGTAATGCCTTTATCAAATAATCAATTCGGTAAAGAAAATGAAATACAAAGATCAATAGATGTTTGAATCCCAAATATAATAGATAATATTTCTAGACAATCTGTTGAAGAGAGTGGCTCTTTGAGCATCTTTCTTTAAAATCCCACCTTATACCAACCTTGAAATTTGACAGAGTCAAGTATTTCAACATGCATTTTACTTAATCAAAAATTTGAACAACCATGCTTGGTATACATGTGGTAGCTGCACACAATACTCGGACGACCGAGGTGGTAGCTCTTTCCTCCATGTGGTGGTAGTTTTCCACACTCCTCATTGGGATGTAACTCTTTCCACATCTTTTGAGCATTTACATTATCTTTGACTCCCCCTCAATTGGCTATCAATTATTTAAGATATAAAGTATTCAACCAAAAATTGATCTCGATTTCATACTCGACAAAACAGTCAAATAAGATAATGACTATACCAAGAGATCATTGAGAGAGAAATTGACTTTGATCACTTTAGAAGATGATTTAATTAACATAAACGATCATTGCAACAATGAAATATTATGATGGCAAAAGCATAATAAATTTTCTAAATGTGTGAACAGATGCAATTAAAGTCAATTAAGATCTATGCTCAATTACTATCCTATGTACAAACATAGATAATGAACAAAACAAAAACAAATACAAAACCTATCCTAAGCAAAGGTTTCAAAAAGAAGTTTATTTCAAGGAAAGCATACCAATTGCTTTTCGCAAATGAATAAAACGTTTTTGATCCAAAGGTTTTGTTAGAAAGTCAGCTAATTGATCTTCAGTTGAAATATATGAAAGTTGAAGAGTATTTGATTCAACTAGCTCTCTAAGAAAATGATATCTAAGTTCAATATGTTTTGTTCTAGAGTGCAACACAGGGTTTTTTAGAAATGTTAATAGCACTTGTGTTGTCACAAAGACTTGTTACCGAAGATGCTGAAATGCGGAGTCACTCAATACGCTTTTCATCCAAATGAGTTGAGTTGAGCAACTTCCAGCTGAAATGTATTCCGCTTCGGCAGTCGAGAGTGCTATGCAATTCTGTTTTTTACTGTGCCATGCAACAAGGCAGTGGCCAAGATAGAAGCATGCACCACTCGTGCTTTTCCGATCATCCACTGATCCTGCCCAATCGGCATCTGAGTATCCAACAATGTCCAGACTTGTTCCCATAGGATACCAAATTCCGAAATTAATTGATCCTTTGATGTACCGGATGATCCGTTTCACCGCTTTCAGGTGAACCTCCTTTGGTGCTGATTGATATCTCGCGCAAATCCCAACACTAAAGGATATATCCGGGCGACTAGCCGTGAGGTAAAGTAGACTTCCAATCATACTTCTATACAGTTTTCTCGTCTACATTCTCACTATGTGATTCACTTCCAAGTCCCTTGTGGCTAGTTCCCATTGGAGTTGGAAAATCTTTACAATTTTCTAGATCAAACTTTTTGACCAACTCCAGTGCATACTTGGATTGACTCAAGTGAATACCTTCATCATTCTGTTTAATTTGCAATCCAAGAAAATAAGACAATTCGCCCATCATGGACATCTCAAATTCGCTTTCCATGGTCTCCGCGAATTTAGAAGCATCATTATCTTTTGTTGCACCAATACAATGTCATCGACATAGATTTGTGCTACAATGAAATTATTTTGATAATGCTTCACAAAGAGAGTCCTGTCAGCTCCCCCTCGAGTATAGCCCTTCTCCAAAAGGTGCTTTGTTAACCTTTCGTACCATGCTCGCGGTGCTTGTTTCAGACCGTAAAGAGCCTTTTTCAAACGAAAAATATGGTTAGGTTGTTTATGATCTACAAAACCTTTCGGTTGAGCTACATAAACTTCCTCATTTAAAAACCCATTTAGAAATGCGCTCTTAACGTCCATTTGAAATAATTTGATTTTAAAATGACAAGCAATAGCAAACAATATACGAATAGACTCGAGTCTAGCTACAGGGGCGAAGTTTCGTCAAAGTCTATACCTTCTACTGAGAGTAGCCTTGAGCAACTAGTCGTGCCTTGTTCCTGATGATAGTACCATCTTCATCTTTCTTGTTCTTGAAGATCCATTTGGTACCTATCACATTATGGTGCTTTGGAGGCTTCGTTAATTCCCAGACTTATTTCGCTCAAATTGATGGAGCTCTTCCTGCATAGCTTTAATCCAGTAGTCATCCTGAAGAGCTTCATCTATTGTCTTTGGTTCGATTAAGGATACGTAGCAAGCAAATCCGCAAACCAACTGCCTTCGAGTTCTAACTCCTTCTTGTGGATCTCCAATGATGTTCGATTCCGGATGATCCTTGGAGATTCGTAGCGTTTGTTGAAACGGAGTACTCGGAGGTACACGAGGATGATTCCTGCACATCAGATAAACTAGAAGAACCATTAGATGCATCATTAATATTGGAAGTATTATTATGAGAAGATGCACTAGCAGGAGAATCATCATCTAGAGAGATATCGAGGGTAGATTTTTCAGATTCAAGTGAGAGCTTCATCTACTTTAACATTTATAGATTCTACGATCGTCTTAGATTCAATGTTAAATACTCGATATGCTCTGCTATTCGTAGAATAACCCAAAAAGATCCCTTCATCGCTTCGAGAGTCGAACTTTCCAAGATTTTCACGGTTCACGTAAGATGTAACATCGACTCCCGAAGATACGAAAGTACTTGATATCCGGTTTTCTACTAAACCACAGCTCATATGGTGTATTCAAGGTTCCTGGGCGCAAATACACTCTGTTAATGACATAGACAGCGGGTGTTCACCAGCTTCAGCCCAAAAATGTAGCGGTAATTTCCGGCTATGAAGCATCACACGCGCCATCTCTTGAACATCCCTGTTTTTGCGCTCAACAACACCATTTTGCTGAGGTGTATAGGGTGCCGAGAATTCATGTTTAATGCATTTGAAGTACAAAAGTCAATGAATTTTGAATTTATGAATTCTCCACCCCTATCACTTCTAACACGAATGATCTTTTCATTCTTTTCAATCATAATACGATGGCAAATCTCATGAAAAGAGTTAAACGTATCAGCTTTCTCTCTCAAAAATGCTACCCATGAAAACCGAGAGAAAACATCAACCAATAAGAAAGAATATACAATTTACCTTGCAAGGATGGTTGACGGAGTTGGCCAAAAGAAAAAGAAGAAAAAAAAAATAGTCTACATAAACTATACAAGATTTAATCGTAGAAACGATTAAAGACAAGGAGGGGTTTCACCTTTGCATACCCAAACCTTTTGAGTTTTGGAGTATGTTGGTAAAGGTTGAGAGATTCTCCTTGAAGACGACGTCTTGTATGATTGATCTTTTTCTTTTGTCATCGTCTTGTTTGAGGTGCTACCAATGTTCTTTTCTTTTGAAAAAATCCTTCCTTGAATTCCGGGAAGTGAGCTTATTGGTAGCAATTGCAAGATGTGGTTGATTTGTTCTTTGGGCTCCAATCTCGCAATTTCTTTTGATGTGCCCTGCAAAATTACAACGAAAACATACCTTTGAGCTTGACGATTCCGAAGAGGATGAGGTAGGTTTGTTGTACGTTGTTTGTCTTGAATTCGGTGTCGGAGGAGGAGATACCGACTGAGGCACAAAGACTGTCCCACTCGAACTTGGACTGTTTCCAGTTTGAGTGTATCCGAGGCCGAACCTATTTGATTGACCAAGACCAAGAAGTCTATCCAACTTACTCCTTCCTGAAGAGAATCGCTGTAAAGTCATTCTTGAGTTGGAAATGGTCTTTGTCATTTCCAGGTTATCCTGTCGAGCCTCGTTGTAGAGCTTTGAAAAGTGATTCGCGTTATCCACCAGATTTTGTATGTTCCTTTTCAAGTTGCTCATTGGACTCTTGAAGGGAAGCATTAACTATTACCCAGATTTCCCTTTTCCACTTCAAGCAGCGGTTTGAGAAAGAAGTTGCCCTTTTTACTTCTTCTTCGAGATCATGCAATCTCCTTCTCAAACTCTTGTTTTGCTTAGCCACTTTCTTTGAATCCCTCAAAAGTCTGTGGTAGGCTAGAGCAAACTCTTCACCTTTCCGAATCATCCGATTCGTTGTCCGTTGCATTCTTTTCAACAGTGGAGTTGGACAACGACTCAGATGTATTTGCCATAAGCACATGAATGGTGAAGATGTGGACGCGTGGAATGCCATGGAGCTCTTTCTTCATCACTTGAAGACGACTCATTTGACGTTGAGTTGTCATCCCAAGTGACGACTTGCATCGCCTTCTTCTTGCCGGATACTTGTTAGGACACTCCGTTGCAATGTGGCCGTAGCCTCGACATTTGAAGCATTGCAGTTGTCCTTCTGAACTTTTCTTATCCTTTGAGAGGTTCTCTTGCTTTCTTGACTTGTAACTTGGAATACCCTTGCCTTTGTTCGACTTTCCGAAGGATGGAGATTTGCTTGAATTACCCCTTCGGAAGTTGCGGCGAAACTTCCTTGTCAAGAGAGCGAGCTGCTTCTCAAATTCCTCCATAGAAAGGTTCTCGTCATCGTCTGAGGAGGATGTATCCGCGTCTTCTTGCTTAGTTGTTTTCAACGCATAACCTGAAGACTTAGAAGTGGATGCTTTTCCAGAAGAATTGTTAGTATTAAAAGTCATTTCATAAGTTTGTAATGAACCAACTAATTCTTCTACACGTATTTCGTCCGGGTGTTTAATAGTTTCAATGGCAGTAACCTTTGGGCGAAATCGTTCAGGAAGAGTTCTTAAGATTTTTCTTACAATCTTAAATTCTGGAATCTTCTCCTCCCAGATTAGCACAGAGTTACGATGTCTTGCAATCGTGTATAGTAGTCCGTGAAAGATTCATTTCTGCCATTAAGATAGAGTCAACTTGCTCGTAAGCATCTGCAGTTTCTGAATCTTCACGAGGTTAGTTCCCTCATGTGTAACCGGAGAACATCCCAGATTTCTTTCGCAGTCTCACATGCCGAGACGCGAGAGAATTCAGTTTGAGATAAGGCATTAAAAATAGCATTAATTCCCTTGCCATTGTAAGAAGATAACTCAAAACTCTTCCTTGGTCCATTTCGACCTAGGTTTAAGGTGTGAACATCAGAGATAAGTTCAGTTGGATTAGTCCATCCTGATTCAATTGAATGCCACACCTTTCGTCGATGGAAGATAAAAAGGCTTTCATCCGTACTTTCCAGTACGCATAATTTGTTCCATCAAAAAAAGGGGGGTCGATTGATGTTTCCACCTTCAACCATTGTTCACAACCCTATTCCCCGCTCTGATACCACTTGTTGGGTCGTATATAATACGGATCTAAATAGGGGAAGAAACACCTAGAGGGGGGTGAATAGGTGTAAACGTAATAACACTCCCCAAATCGTTGCGATAAAACCCAAATGCGGAAAATTAAAATAACACGCAAGATTTTTACGTGGAAAACTCCATCACCGGAGTAAGAAAACCACGGGACCGATAACACGGCAAAAATCCACTAGAATTAAACACGTTACAAGTGATTTACCGTACCACACTTACGACTCAACTTTTCCATACGCCCTAGAGGATCTTCTCCGCTCGCCTCCGACGCTTCTCGAATCCACGCTGCGCCCAACGCCGAATCCACGGCGTCCAACGTCGAATCCACGACGTCCGACCGAATCCACGGTCTTCACCCAATAGCACCCTTCGAATCCACGAACGTGCCTCGCTCCGAATCCACGAGAGCGATTGAACCTTGAATCCACAAGGACACGCGAATCCACGCGCCGATTTTGGGGAAAATCGTTGTTTTTGGGTGGTGATGATCCGCCGAATACTTAGATCAAAGATAGATCGGAAATACCATCTAAGTATCATTAGTTTGATTCAACTCAAGATGTGAGTATGAAAACCTAGAATCAAACTATCAATATAGATGAAGAAACATAGAGTATTCTCTAATGATTCCTTTCTTCTCTATATGTGGATCTATAGCGTATAAGATGATATATGAAAATGACGGCTATGTGGATTGACCCTAGAAAGAAAGACATAGGGTCTATTTATAGGTTAGAAACCCTAGGAAGGAGATAAGAATCAAAAACCTGCCATTTCTGGATTTTACGGACGGCGATCCGGATCGTGATAACTGGGATCCGGATCGTCATAACAAACAACCAATTCCAGAAAAACGAGGGTTCGGGATCCGGATCATGTGACTACGATCCGGATCGTTCATACAGTCACCAAACATCAACGTTCGGGATCCGGATTGCGAAGCAAGATCCGGATCGTTCAAGGTAGATGGTAAACTCAACGTTCGGGATCCGGATCAAGAGACTACGATCCGGATTGCGACGATGTATGAACGAACCACCTTCGGGATCCGGATCGAACAACCTGATACTGAGACCTGATCCTGAACAGTCCCCAGTCCAGTTTTTGATTTTTATGCAATGAAAGATTCTTCCAATGTTTCTACACTACAAGAAGTATTCGGATCACACAAATTCTTTAGTTAAACATACCTGATCTTTTGAATTCTCTTTCTTGAGATTGAGTTAAATGATTCAACTTTCTTCACCTTCAATCTTCAAGGACTGAGACTTTCACGAAACTACGCCAACTCAAATTCCGTAACACGCGTTTCCTTGTGGATTCAAGGTTCAACCGCTCTCGTGATTCGGAGCGAGGCACGTTCGTGGATTCGAAGGGTGCTATTGGGTGAAGACCGTGGACTCGGTCGGACGTCGTGGATTCGACGTTGGACGCCGTGGATTCGGCGTTGGGCGCAGATCGTGGATTCGAGAAGCGTCGTGGAGCGAGCGGAGAAGATCCTCTAGGAGCGTATGGAAAAGGTTGAGTCGTAAGTGTGTACGGTAAATCACCTTGTACGTGTTTTAATTCTAGTGGATTTCTGCCGTGTTATCGGTCCCGTGGTTTTTTACTCCGGTGATGGAGTTTTCCACGTAAAAATCTTGCGTATTATTTTTATTTCCGCATTGGGTTTTTATCGCAACGATTTTTGAGTGTTTATACGTTTACACCTATTCACCCCCCTCTAGGTGTTTTTTTCCCCTATTTAGATCCTTATTACATATAACCCAACAAGTGGTATCAGAGAGGGAATAGGGTTGTAAACAATGGTTGAAGGTGGAAACATCAACCGACCCCCGTTCTTCGATGGAACAAATTATGCGTACTGGAAAGTGCGGATGAAAGCCTTTTTAATTTCCATCGACGAACGGGTGTGGCAATCAATTGAATTAGGATGGTCTAATCCAACTGAATTTATTGGTGATGTTCCCACCTTAAAACCTAGGTCGAAATGGACCAAGGAAGAGTTAGATTCATCTTCTTACAATGGCAAGGGAATTAATGCTATTTTTAATGCCTTATCTCAAACTGAATTCTCTCGCGTCTCAGGCATGTGAGACTGCGAAAGAAATCTGGGATGTTCTTCAGGTTACACATGAGGGAACTAACCTCGTGAAGATTCAGAAACTGCAAATGCTTACGAGCAAGTTTGACTCTATCTTGATGGCAGAAAATGAATCTTTCACGGACTACTATACACGATTGCAAGACATCGTAAACTCATGTGCTAACCTGGGAGAGAAGATTCCAGAATTTAAGATTGTAAGAAAGATCTTAAGAACTCTTCCTGAACGATTTCGCCCAAAGGTTACTGCCATTGAAACTATTAAACACCCGGACGAAATACGTGTAGAAGAATTAGTTGGTTCATTACAAACTTATGAAATGACATTTACTACTAACAATTCTTCTGGAAAGGCATCCACTTCTAAGTCTTCAGGTTATGCGTTGAAAACAACTAAGGAAGAAGACGCGGATACATCCTCCTCAGACGATGACGAGAACCTTTCTATGGAGGAATTTGAGAAGCAGCTCGCTCTCTTGACAAGGAAGGAAGTTTCGCCGCAACTTTCGAAGGGGTAATTCAAGTAAATCTCATCCTTCGGAAAGTCGAAAAGGAACGGGTACTCAAGTTACAAGTCAAGAAAGCAAGGAGAACTTCTCAAAGGATAAGAAAAGTTCAGAGGGACAACTACAATGCTTTCAAATGCGAGGTGGCTACGGCCACATTGCTGCCGGAGTGTCCCAACAAGTATCCGGCAAGAAGAAGGCGATGCAAGTCGTCACTTGGGATGACAACTCAACGTCAATGAGTCATCTTCAAGTGATGAAGAAAGAGCACCACGCATTCCACGCGTCCACATCTTCACCCTTCATGTGCTTTTGGCAAGTACATCCGGTCATTGGTCCAACTCCACTGTTGAAAAGAATGCAAACGGACAATGAATCGGATGATTCGGAAGGTGAAGATTTTGCTCTAGCTACTCACAGACTTTGAGGGATTCAAAGAAACGGCTAAGCAAAAACGAGTTTGAGAGGGAGATGAAGGATCTCGAAGAAGAAGTAAAAGGGAACTTCTCTCTCGACGATCTTGAAGTGGAAAGGGATAATCGATAAAAGCAAATGTTTCCCTTCAAGAGTCCATGAGCAATCGAGAAGGAATATATAGATAGGTGAACAAAGAAATACTTCTTGAAGCTCTCGGCGCAGAGGCCGACAGGAGAAATTGGAAATGACAGAGACCATTCTCCAACTCAAGGATGACTTACAGCAATTTTCTGGAAGGAGTAAGTTGGAATAAACTTCTTGGTCTTGGGTCAATCAAATCGGTTCGGCCTCGGATACACTCAAACTGGAAACAGTCCAAGTTCGAGTGGGACAGTTTTGTGCCTCAGTCGGTATCTCCTCCTCCGACACCGGAATTCACGACAACAACGACAACAACACTACTTCATCCTCTTCGGATCGTCAAGCACAAAGGTTATGTTTCGTTGTAATTTTGCAGGGCACATTGAAAGAAATTGCAAGATGGAGCTCAAAAGATCAAATCACCACATCTTGCAAATGCTACCAATAATTGTCACTCCGGAATTCAAAAAAAGGAATCTTTTCAAAAAGAAAGAAATAATTGGTAGTACTTAAACAAGACGATGACACAAAAGAAAAAGATCAATGAATACAAGCCGCTTCAAAAGGAAAATTTATCAATAAGTGCAACAACTCCAAAACTCAAAAGGTGGGTA